>RYFJ01003278.1:0-236182 GCA_003991445.1 Oryza meyeriana var. granulata
ACAATCTACGATAGCGGTGCGGAACCACTGGAGCGTCGCTACTCGTATGCGCAGCTCAATATCTTTGGTGGCCGGCGGTGCTGGTGTGGTCAGGGCCCCAAGCCCCCACTTAGTCGGCATCGGCTCTATAAAAAGCGAGGAGAGAGAAAAAATTCCTTCATCTTTCCCAAATCAAGCCAATCGTTTCATCTTCCGCTTCACCGCGAGCTGCGCAACTTTTTGCCTCTCGCTCGGTCTAGGGTTAGCTATTATTGCTGCTTCCGCACGAACTCGGGCCGACTTCTGGTCTTCCTTGTCTGTTCCAAGCCCCTAATCGCTTTTACCCCCAAATCTCTTCGCCTCCAACCATTGCCGACAAGCTTTGGATCTTGCGGTGCTGCGACCGGGGAGAATACTTGGCCGTGTCGGATCGCGGTTCGGTAAACTGACGCTAATGGAGAATCCAATCGAAGTTACCGAGCAGCAAAGAAGTGATCCGCTGGCGGCGGCTAAGGGTGAGTCGGCTCCAAATCCCCAATCTGGCGAACAGTACGTTTTGCTTCTTTTTATGCGACCAGGGGTTTGTGCCTTCCTTCTTTCTGCATTCTTCCGGCGAATCCTTGACATCTATATGTTAGAGTTGGTCGCATTTGAATCCCAATCGATTCTCTTCATATCTCCATATTTGTTTACTCTGTGTGAGTGTTATTTGGGCGTGGAACACCCATTCAACTTCTTTAGGCATTTGTGTTCCACATTAAACCCAGCCCTCCAAGAATAACATCAGTGTAATTGGGGGGGCTGGTCTTTAGTTAAGGAGGCGATAGAAGAAGTCATATCTTGATCTTCCCTTGAAAATCCTCCTTGAAGGCTAGCACAAGGAGTGGTTCTTATTGCACAGATCTGGCTCCCTCCTTGCGTCCATTCACCGGCTTGCCACCAGTAGTTTTACCAAATTGGTCAGCAGATCCAACCCTTGAGGAGATGGGCCAAGTGCATCAACTGTTGACGAAGTAAGATAACTTCAAGAAAGCTGGCCTGACTGGACCCTGGGTGGCCAAACGGTTTCTGACTCGGGGCCTCCAGCCACTGAAGCTGAGGAGTGCGTTCGGCTGGGATTACCAAGGAAAACGTGATCCTGACTGGGTCAGCCATGAGTCGGCCAATGAGCAGAAGGTGACGGAAACCCTGTTCGGATACTTCTATAGCGGGGTGATCGAGACCGAAGACAAGAAGAGACGCATTGCGTCTTACAGGCGTAGTTGGCCCCGCCCCGAGGTAACCTCCGTCTTTCTTTTGTAGCGAATTCCTATGGACTTGTATGTGTGATTGCTTGGCATTGTACGATGTATTTTGTTGAATCTTCTGTAGTGGTGCGTGGAGTTCGATGAGGACTCCCGCCCGTTATCGGCCGTTGCATCAAAGAAGAGGCCGAGAAGCCCCGCTGCCGCCCAGCCCGACTCCAAGAGAGTCAGGAAAAAGCCTGTTTTGTATCGGGGCCAGGGGGCCATGATGCCGCGTGTTGTGGCAGGAGGGCTGAAGATAAAGGACACCACTGCCGCGACGCCCAGGCGGTCGAGTCCTAGGTTGAGACCTGTGGGACCGAGCCCAACATTGTTGAGCTCGGCAACAGCTCCGCCGAGTGGCCGGCCGGAGCAGATACCACCAAGCACAGGGGCGGCCCCAAGCCAGCCACACCAGAGACAGGGCCGACTCAAGCTGATGTGCCCCCGCCAACTGTGACACCGACTAGCCGCGACTGCTGGGCGCATTGCACTGGGACCCAAATCACACGGTGGGAGACTCAAGTTCTCCAAGATGTAAGTTGCCCTGGGTCTTCTGAGATTCTTTCCTGTTGTAGTATATCGATGTATTTTCTACCATGCAAGAGGCGTGTCGATATCGATCTCAAGGAGACTGTTCCGACCGCTCCCCTTGAAGATGCTGCCCTAGCAGCGAGCGCGGCGCCCGCGAGCGCACCTGCCAAGCCGGTGGCCAGGGAGTTGGGGTATAATTCTTGTGGCAGAGTCGTGGTGGTCTTCTTGTTTTGACGTCTGACTTCATTCTTGACTTGTTCTTTCCCCGAGCAGAAACTTGTCGACCGCAATGAGGAGATGACTGAGATCCTGGTCGAAATGGCCCCCCACCTCGCGGAATTAGAGCAGCTCCGGGCGTTAAAGGCCGAAATGGAGGAGCGTCACGCAGGGAGGGAAGCCTGGCTGAAGGAGGGTGCCACCCAGCTCAGGGAGGGAACTTGGGCTCAAGCCGGAAAGATTAGAGGTAAGTCCCCGAATGCATATTCTCGACCGAACCCCTGTTGTATTTCTTCAGCTGAGTTGTTCCTGACTACCCAGTTGCGTCTTGGCTGCACGGTCGAGTTCTTGACTAATCTGTCGTGCAGCCCTTGAAGCTGAATTAAAGACCTGAAGAGAGGGGGAAGCCCAGCTGAAGGAGGCCGAAAAAGCCAAAGCCGAGCTTGAGAAGGTCAAGGCCGACCTGACAGAGGCCAATGCCGAGCTTGAACGGGAGAGGGCCGAGTTAAAGGAGGCCACCATCAAGCTCGGTGAAGAAAAAGCCGAACTGGAGAAAACCGTAGCCAAGTGGGAGGCCGACTACGAAAGTAAGTCCCCAGCCTGACCATGATCTTAACCAATCCATTAGTTATTCATCTGTAACCGAGTCTGACAAGTTTACTGTGACCCGGTGGTGGAACAGATATGAGAGTCAATGTCCAGGCCCAGTATCGATTTTACACAGAGGAGATAAGAGTCATCAGGGAGTCACGGGAAGCCCTCGTCGGGTCCGTGAAAGGGCTCCTTGACATCATAGATCCCAGCCCTGAGGGAACCAGTTGCAGCAGGATCCCCCAAGTAGAGGCGCGTCTTGAGGACGCACCGAGTGCCTTGAAGAAGTACTCAGATGAGCATGTTATTGCCGGCGTGGCCCACACCCTGGCAATGACCAAATCCATCTACCCGAGGGCAGATATTGAAGCCATCAGAGAAGGGTTTGCCGAGGAGACGATGCCCAAGGAGGTGCTGGAGCTGATTGCCCGGGCGAAGCCGACTGCTGAGATAATTACCCGAGACCTAGGTCTGTAAGGGCAACATATTATGTAGTCGGTATGTATAAACTTTTATGGAAAACATGTGTAAATATACGTGCGATGCCACCAAGCTTATCTACTCAGTCGTCATTAGCCTTACTCGACCGGGTAGTTTGTGCCGAGTTAGTCTATTGGAACTTAATAAAATCGTTCAATGTGGGAAACTGTACTCGGGTAAACTCGACAGTTGTAGTAAGGCTTCATAACTGAGTAGGACAAGCTCGTATATTATTGACTGCTCGGTTGAGACCTGCGGCATAGTGAGTCAGAGAAACTGTACACATGAAAAAGTATAAGACTCAGGTATAGAAAGGACGTAGCTGTTCTATGTTCCATGAGTTGCTGATGAGGACACCGTCTTCGGTCTTCAGTCGGTAGGCGCCTGGCCAAGTGACTTCGGCTATAATGAACGGCCCTTCCCAGATTGGGGATAATTTGTGCTTGTCTTTGGTGGTTTGTATTTTCCTCAGGACGAGATCCCCGACCAAAAAGGCGCGGCCACAGACATTGCGATTGTGGTAGCGACGTAGGCCTTGAAGATACCTTGCCGACTGGATTGTTGCGGTGTCCCTTGCTTCCTCCAACTGATCTAGCTCGACCAGTCAGGTATTGGTTCAGACGTCTTCTGAGTAAGCCCGAACTCACGGAGAGCCGAACTGTAACTCTGTTGGTAGCATAGCCTCAGCACCGTAGACCAGGAGGAAAGGGGATTGCCCTGTTGCCCGACTAACCGTGATTCTGAGAGACCAGAGAACAGATAGGAGTTCTTGTACCCACCGGCCCTCATATGGTTGTAGTCGGTCAAATATCCTGGCCTCGATGCCTTGTAAGACCATATTGTTGGCTCGTTCGACCTACCCGTTGCTCCGCGGGTGTGCCACAGATGCGTAGCAGATCTTGATGCCGAAATCTTCGTAGAAGTCTTGGAATACGTCGCCCGTGAACTGAGTACCGTTGTCGATGATGATGCGGTTAGGAACCCCGAACCGGTATAGTATACTCATGATGTAGTCCTTTGCTCATGCCGCTGTAATTGTTGCAACGGGTTTAGCCTCAATCCACTTGGTGAATTTATCCACTGCGACGAATAGATGTGTAAACCCTCCTGGCGCTTTCTTGAAAGGCCCGACCATGTCGAGCCCCCAGACTGCGAATGGCCAAGAAATAGGGATAGTTTGGAGTTCTTGGGCTGGGAGATTTGTTTGTCTTGCGTAGAATTGGCAACCCTCACACTTGCAGACAATATCTTTGGCGTCTGTTACTGCTGTGGGCCAGAAAAATCCCTGCCGGTAGGCCTTTCCAACTAACGTCCTGGATGCGGCATGGTTGCCACATATGCCCAAGTGAATCGACTGCAGAATCTGCTTGCCCTCCTCGGTGGTGACGCAACGCATGAGGACACCGGATGCGCTCCTTCGGTACAGGTCTTCTCCGACTAGTAGGAAGCTTTTGCTTCGATGCTTGATCTGCTCGGCTTGACTGCGATCTTTTGGGAGTTCGTCGTCTAGGAGAAATTTGACAACAGGAGTCCGTCAGTCTTGACATATGTGCAGCGCTTCGTCTGTAGCCAGGGTAGGTTCGCCTCCCGACTGCTCCGGCGCTGGTTTCTTCTTGATTGATGGCTCCATGAGTTGCTCGACAATGATTCCGGTCGGAACCGCTTCTCGCTTGGATCCCATATTTGCCAGCTCATCTGCCGTGTTGTTGTATTGGTGCAGGTCATGTGTTATTTCCAGCCCGTCGAACTTGTTTGCCAGCTTGCGAACCTCCTGATAGTATGCTGCCATGGTGTCATCGAGACAAGTCCAATCTTTCATGACTTGGTTTACCACGAGTTGGGAATCCCCGCACACAACCAGTCGACGTATGCCGAGTGATATAGCGATGCGGAGCCCGTGGATAAGTGCCTCGTACTCGGCGACGTTGTGGGAGGCCGGGAAGTGGATTTGTAGAACGTACTTCAGTTTTTCGCTAGTGGGGGACGTCAATATGACTCCAGCCCCGGCGCCGCCGATCCGTAGAGAACCGTCGAAGTACATTGTCCAGTACTCTAGCTTTGCTGTTGATGTAGGCAGTTGAACTTCTGTCCACTCGGCCACGAAGTCAGATAGAGCTTGTGATTTAATTGCTATCCGTGGCTGAAAGGTGATATCGAACGCCATCAACTCGAGTGCCCATTTAGCGATTCGGCTGGTGGCCTCGCGATTATGAAGGACATCCCCGAGTGGAAACCCTGTGACCACCGTGACTTGATGTGCTTGGAAATAATGCACCAGCTTTCGGATTGTGATGAGTAGGCCATATAACAGCTTCTAGACTTGCGGATATCTCGTCTTCGAGTCGGCAAGCACCTCGCTGACAAAGTAGACTGGCCATTGTATTTTCTGAATATGGCCCTGTTCGGATCGCTCGACCACCAGCACCGTGCTGACTACCTGAGTAGTTGCCACCAGATATAGCATTAGCGGTTCTTGGGGCATAGGTGATGCCAACACGGGAGGTGATGTGAGAAATTGTTTGAAGTCATCGAAGGCTTGTTGGGCGTCCGGAGTCCATTGGAAATTGTCCGCCTTTTTGAGTAGCTTGAAGAAGGGCATACCCCGTTCGCCTAGTCGGGAAATAAACCGGCTAAGTGCCGCCATGCAGCCTGTCAGCTTTTGGACGTCTTTGAGGTTAGTCGGGGGAGCCATGTTCATTATGGCGTTGACTTTCTCCGGGGTAGCCTCGATGCCGCGATGCGAGACGATGAAGCCGAGTAACTTTTCGGATGGCGCACCAAAGGCGCACTTTTCTGGGTTCAACTTCATCTTAAATCGTCGAAGATTTTGGAAGGTTTCTTCCAGGTCAGCGATGAGGTCTTCTTTGGACTTTGTCTTGATCACCACGTCGTCGACGTAGGGCACTCGATCTGAGTGTGCAGACACCGCTGAATGGCCTGTTGATAGGTTGCTCTAGCATTCTTCAAACCGAATGGCATTGTGATATAGCAGTACGCTCCAAACGGCGTGATGAAAGATGTCTTTAAGCAGTCTTCCTCCCTCAGGCTGATTTGATGGTATCCCGAGTAGCAGTCGAGAAAGCTGAGTAGGTCGCACCAAGCCATGGAATCTACCACTTGATCTATCCTGGGAAGACCAAATGGGTCCTTGGGGCACGCCTTGTTGAGATCGGTGTAGTCGACGCACATGCGCCATTTACCTTTTTCTTCTAGACCAGAACTGGGTTTGCCAGCCAATCCGGGTGATAGACCTCCTTAATGAACCCGGCTACAAGGAGTTTGGTAATCTCCTCCTGAATAGCATCCTTGCGGTCTTGAGCGAAGCACCGCAGCCGTTGCTTGACTGGCTTGGCGTCTGTCTTCACATTTTGGGCGTGCTCGATCACCTCCCTTGGTATGCCCGGCATGTCGGACGGTTTCCATACGAAGATATCTTTATTGGCTTGTAGGAAGGTGACGAGCGCGTCTTCCTATTTGGGGTCGAGTCCAGTCCCGACTAGAGCAGTTTTGGAGGGGTCGGAAGGGTCCAAGGGGATCTTCTTCGTGTCAGAGTCCGCTGAAATTCCCGACTTCGCTGCCTTTTTCGCCGGAACTTGCTCATGCTCGACTTTAGTTGTGACGGCTTGCCGAATGCGATCGCGCCCGACTACCGCTTCTTGTAATTGAGCCAGTTCGCAGCTCTCCTTGTCGTAGGTGAAGGCTTGCTTGATGTTGGTGCGGAGGGAGAGGACTCCTGCTGGCCCAGGCATCTTGAGCACCATATATGTGTAGTGCGGTATCGCCATGAATTTGGTGAGTGCCAGTCGTCCAAGTATTGCGTGGTACGTGGTCTTGAAGTCGGCAACCTCGAAGCAGACATTTTCCATGCGAAAGTTATCCCGCGTGCCGAAGGTTACCGGCAAGGTTATCTGCCCGAGTGGAGTTGATGATAGGCCGGGAATTATCCCGTGGAAGGGCGCAGTACTCGGCCGTAGTTCTGAGTGAGGAATCTTCATCTCGTCCAAAGTCTTGGCGAATAAGATGTTGAGCACGCTACCTCCGTCGATGAGGGTTTTCTTCAGCCTGATGTTTCTGACGACTGGGTCTAGGACGAGTGGATAACGTCCCGAGTGAGAAACCCGATCTGGGTGATCTACGCGATTGAAGGTAATGGCCATCTCTGACCAGCGCAGGTACTGGGGGGTGTTCGTCGTAGAGACCGTGTTGATGTCGTGCACTGATAGCTTCTGTTTACGCTTGGACTCGTACGCAAGCAGCCCCCTGAAGATGTGATTGAGCTCGGCTTGAGGATCTTGAAAATCATCAGCCGGACCCGAGTCTGGCTTGTCTTTGTCCTTGTCGGTGCCAGACGATGAAGCCTGCTCGGAGGCAAACTTCTTGAGCATGTAGCAGTCTTTAGCCGCGTGCTTGCCCTTGGGATGGAAGGGGCATGGCCTGCTCATGACTTTCTGGTAGTCGTTGTTCCGCTGGGACCGCGACCGGGTACACTCCATGTTGGCCACCTTGTTGTCCGACTTCCGCTTGCGGTTGCCAGACTTGTTTTGAGACGGCTCGTTGTCAGTTTTCGCCTTTTGGTCCTTCTGTCGGGACTCCTTCTTCTCGTCGAGGGCCTCTGCGACCGCTTCAGCCGAGTCGGCGTATTTGTTGGCCATGTCGAACAGAGCCCGAACAGACGGCGGTGGTTTCCAAGTGAACTTTGCGATGAACGGGGCATCGTTTACTCCCTTGCGGAAGGCGGCGATGACAGCCTCGTCGCGGATCATTGGGATCTTGTTGCGCTTCTCAGAGAACCTCTTGATAAAATCTCGTAGAGACTCGTTCTTCTTCTGGTGCAGCTGATAAAGATCGTGCTCTGAAGACGGCCTCTCGTAGGTTCCCTGAAAATTGGCGATGAACCGATCCCTGAGTTCTCCCCAGGAACCGATCGACCGTCTCGGGAGCCCTGTTAGCCATGTCCTCGCCGAGTCGGCTAGCGTGACTGGGAGATAGTTAGCCATAGCTTTGTTGTTGCCCCCAGCAGCTCGGACTGCTAGGGTATATACGGTGAGCCAGGACTCGGGATTTGTCTTGCCGTCATACTTTTCAATCCCAGTGGGCTTAAAGCCAGTCGGCCAATGGACGTCCTGTAGCTCCCGAGTGAAAGCTGGGATGCCTTCATCTTCGTGAGGGCTCGGGCTTTGACCACGGCGGTTAAACCACTCGTGATGGAGGCCAAAGCGCTCGTTTTCATCTTCCAGTCGGCGGCGCTCATAGTGTGGCGAAGGTCATGTTGTAGGCACTCTCGGAGGTCTTGATTAGGCCGGCGATCATACTAGTGACGGCGCCGGTTGTTGTTATTGGTGTTGCCAAGTGTAGTTTGCCTAGACTCCTCGCATGGCCGACTTGAGCCAGCCACCCGACGCCAAGCTGACGTGGATGAACCTGCTGCTGGAGATCCTGACCGGTTAGTCGGTACTAGGGTATCGCCCGACTGTTGTTGTTGCTGTTGGCAGGCGATAGCCGTGATCATCGCCTTGATCTTGGCAATAGTTGGGGTGGCCTGGTGATCAGGCCCGAGCTCTCTGTTGCGGCGGCCACAACATTCTGTTGTGGCGTGACGAAAACGTCGTGATCGCCGACTTTAGTTTGCAGAATCTACTGCTGGGCTGCTCGCCCAGCTCTGCGGAGCCCGTCGTTGCGAGCCTCGCGATTAGCCTCCTCCTGTTGTTGCAGTCGGCGTGTCTCCTCCTGTTGCTCCTCTTGTAGTCAGCACACCTCGGAGGGTGGTGTTGAAGCCATGAAGATCTCGCGGGGGAGGAGAAAACTCACTAGATTGGAGTCCGAACTGGTGTTCGAACCATTATCCGACTTGGAGTCGGACTCCGAGTAGTTTATCGGAGTGAGAACGACCCCAACCTCTCTAGATCCAATCGGAAACGGCACTTGGCCGTGTCCAAACTGAATCGCAGGAGATCGGGTCTGTTGTGCAGGATGTAGATCCGTAGCGTCGCCGAGTCCATGTGGGAGATTGACGATCTCTCCCCTTCTCGGCCCAACCCGAGCTGGCTCAAGGCCTAGCGCAAGTCAGACGCCGAAGGAGAGAGTTGTCCCGATGCTTGGCGATGTGAAGGACTACCGCAATAAGTCGTTGAAGGAGATCATGGCGTCCTGTGGGCCGACTGGCGCTATGTCGGCTGGCTCCTTGGCCGGCTGGATTGGATCCGTTCCGGCCAAGGTAAGGTTGCCAATCTGGTTGGCAATGAAATCGAGGCTTCCGAAGGAAATCGTGTCTCCAGGGGAGAACTTGTTGCCATCGACTCCATTTGTTGGATCCATCGAATTTGCGGATGAAGAATTCGCCGGAGCCCCTACCTGGCGCGCCAACTGTCGATGCTTTGCACCGGCAATAAAACTATAGGGCTACTCGGCGAAGGGAAACTCGGTGGATTGCAGAGGAACGCAAAGAGTTTTTATACTAGTTCAGGCCCTCGATGTGAGGTAATACCCTACGTCCAGTTGAGGTGTTATTCTTCTGAGGTGTTTGGTGATCAATGATCTTGCGTACCCTCATAGGGCGCCCTGCCTCCCTTTATATACTAGGAGACAGGGGTACATGATAAGGATCCCAGCCGGATACGGCCAAGGAATATCCTTCTTAGAGATAGAGACTTATCTGACTAAGACTATGTTTCCTTATTATACAAGGTAAAAATCTGTCGGGTGCTATCTTATCTCTAACTGCATGGTTTGGCCCATCCTCTATCCGAGTGGCCCATATGCTGGTAATGAGGTACCCAGGGCCCATGGCCTCCACACAGTGGTACACCCCTCTGAGATATAGGGACCACCATGCTTGTCCACTTTCTTGATAAATGACTCGATGCATTTTCTCTTCCTTGCCGCTGAGACTGAGACATATCAAAAAGATCTATTCCTAAAAGGAGATTGGGATCATCCTGTGGTTACCGGATGATGGGAATAACTAAGCAGAAATTTTGAAATGAGCACGAAATGTCTATAAATGAAATTTCTCATTATTCATTATTCATTATTTCCGGGTCTTTTCGTTGCATTCACTTACAACAAGAAACAACCACCAGCGTTTGCTGCAGCACCTGCATTTTGGTGCATTCTTCTTCCTTTCCTTGGTCTTTCGTTCCGTCATATTCCAAATAACTTATCTAATTACAACGTATTAACCGCTAATGCATCTTTTTTTTTATCAAATCTCAGGGGCATGGTGTAATCATGAGGGTAGTATTTTATCATGGTGTTGGATCCCAAGTTTTTATGGATTCCTTTTTTGTTACCGGGGTCGACCCCAAAGCCATAATGTCTCAAAATGAAGAGGCTATAGAGAAACTTTGATTTTTTTTCCTTTGTCTCGAACTTCGTGAAGAACTCCATTCTATCTCTCCAACAAAAAAGTGGGGCTGCACCCCAGTTGTACACTCCCTTCGTTCGGAGAACCCTTGTTGATTCTGAACTTCGTTCGCAAAGTAAGTGTCCTTTTAATGGGCCAGCCCTTTTTAATGCGCCGCTTGACCCTGTTTTGAAAATGAGCTTTGCTCTTCTGGGCGCTGGGTGCTCCCGTGGTTCGTGAGAAGGAAAAAGGACTAATCTTTTGTTACATCTGGCACGAGATGAAAAAGAGAGAGCTTCGTCTATCGATGAACAGCAGATTGACGGAGCTCTTGGCATTGCTTTGTTTTTCTCTCCTTTCCTATCAGCGAGTTCCGATCCTTTTGTTCGAAATTTCTTCGTTTGTACTGAACCGCTTGCAGAATCAAATCCTGTTCCACAAGATCCTATATCAGCTATACATCCTCCTTGCATTTATGCCGGAGACGTCGCCAGTGCTATGGGCTTTGGGTTATGTAGATCAGAAATGATGAATGGGATTATGGCACTCCACTCGCCGCCAATGCGGAAGGATGCCGCCGAAAAGAATGGAACGCTGCTTCGCTCTGCTGGATGCGTCGGATCCCATATAAGAAGCTCGCTCTTTACTCAATCATTCAAACATTTTGTGGGCGGCGCGCCTGCTCTATTGTTGCATAGCAATAGAAGCCTGCTCATGCTGCTTCGGCGGCGCTTTTTCACCTTCTCTTCGCTCAGGACAGGAGCGATAATGGACATGGGGAGGGAGCAGGCGAAGCATGTCATTCGTAATGGAAAGAAAGACACCACTACTTCGCCTCTTTGTTGGACCGTCGGCACGAACACAGTGGTCTCTGACCAGGACCAGGAACCAATTCGAATTTGGATCTTGACATGTCGGTTGTTTTTAACCATAGGCATCTCGCCAAGAAGTTGGTGGGCTCATCATGAATTAGGTCGGGGTGGCTGGTGGTTTTGGGATCCCATAGAAAATGTGTCTTTTATGCCTCGTGTATTAGCCACAGCTCGTATTCATTCAGTAATTCTACCCCTTCTTCATTCTTGGACCTCGCTCCTGAATATTTTGACTCTTCCATGCTGTGTCTCAGGAACCTTTTCAATACGGTCTGGATTGCTAGCTCCCGTTCATAGTTCTGCTACAGACGATACACAAGGAAGATTTTTATGGTGATTCTTCCTTCTAATTACAAGCATATCTATGACTCTTTTTTACCAGATGAAGCAGGAGGCATCGATCTGTAGAACCTATAAAAAAGAGATGACTGTGGCACGAAGTACTCTTGTGCACCTACGTCACTCGGCTCGCACGCAACCCCGCCCCATTATGTTATGGAAGAATTTAGCTTATTGCTGGGCTAGTTATTCAGAGCCAGCAACTGGCTACCGGATTTTGTCCCGTCCGTAGCGCTTCGGAAGTCACTTTGGCGTGGCGCTGCTGGATACTTCTGATCAATAGGAATAGGGGGAAAAAAGCTTATGATGAGCATCTATTGGAGTCGATCATTTCCAAGATCTAATTCTAGTTTCTTATTATGTAGTGGAAACGCCTCACAATCTTCAGTTTTACGCTTACGCTTAAGGGAAGAAATGTTCTTGGTGGATGCAGGCCTTGGTACCCCCAAAATTTGTATGCAAGATGAGCTTACAAGACTGCCAATCAAGCGAGCCACCAGGTTTGGGAATAAGGTGGGATCCAAGAATGTAGTGGCTGGTGAATCACTGATCAAAAAGTGGATTTTTGAGAGATTCTTCATCGATCTAGTGGCCGGTGAATCACTGATCAAAGAGCGAGCAACCGCCAGGTTTAATGATTTTGTGGGATCCCTGGATGTAGCGGCTGGCGAACCGCTTCTTCTTCCACAAAGATTCAGACAAAACCGAGCTTGGATAGAACTGAAGAAGATTTGGCGAACGAAGAAAAAGGTCAAAGGGTTTCGTATTAAAAAAAGCAAAGAAGGTTATTCAGTAGCCATCGCAGGTTCATTACTTTTCTTCCATTCGAAAAAAAAGAATAGCAAATGATCGATTCACCATTGATAGCTTTAACCCTAAAAGGAGGGATATTGTGATAATAGCAGCAGATCAAACAAGAACTTGATAAAAAAAGAGAAAAAAAGAAAAATTATTAAAAATCAGAAGCCCACCTTAGTCCATTTTCTTGAGGATCTTTCACTTATTCCGGCCCTATATTTACATAGCCAAGAAAGGCTCTGGCGATCATACGTGACTGCGGAGCACCTATCGCCCTGGCACGGCACTCTAAAATGTATGTTGGGTTGGGCCAGCAAGAAGACTTCGACTAGGGAGACGAAGAATGGAATTGAAGAAGGCAGCATAGTCTAAGATAACAGAATGGAACACCAACCAACAAGTAAGTGGTGGATTTGAATGGAGTCTCGCAGAAGAAGAGTACGCGCGCTAGCGCGCCCCAAGACGTCAACCCTTTTTCTACTTGTTGGCCAAGGTCAGTTTACTGAATCCCTTCCAAACACCAACCCAATCTCCATTCCTTGATGGGAAATGAGCAAGACCATATGTTTATATAAAATATAGCCCCTATATAAACCTAGCCCTTACTACCCGAACTTCTTACCTTCAAATAGGACTAACTGCCCGAACCCGCTTGCTTATCTTCTACAATCTAATTAAGTTAAAAGGAAATAGGCGCACGAAACGAAGTGAATCATTGATTTTAAGTTCAAGTAAGGGCGGGGCTTTCAGACAAAAAATCCAATTCGATTCAAAGATCGCCTCCTGCGGGCAAGGTTGGCTCAAGAAATGGAAGTTGTGAGATGGAAAGAAAACCACGAAAAAAGAACTGAATTAGGGATGAATCCATACGCGGCTTGCCTTCTCCCCTTCCCCATAGTAAGCCAGCCAATAGTACCCTAACTTAAGAAGTTCTCTTAGCTAGCGCATGTCCATTAATGTGACCACCGCATGCTCCTGCATGAGTTTCATGAATGGTTTGTTTTTGAATCCATTCTTTTTTAGGTAAACTATCTTGCCTCGAGAAAGGAGCTCGCAACAAAACGAGAGCTATTTGATAGCTCGTTCACTCGACTACCACGCTTAGTTAGTCTGTCTGCAGGGATGGGAATGGCGTAGTCTGTCTGCCCTTCTTCGTAAGTAGCTGGACTTGGATCTTCATAAGCAACTGGAACTATCAAAAGTCAATGTCAATTGGCCTTCTAAAGGCTATAGCCCTGTTTCTTTTGAAAAAACGAATTTTGAGTTTCGAAGAAGACAGGCCTCCAAGAAAGCCACTCCGCCTAAAGAGTCCTAATTCCTATCCGGTCTACATTCACTATTCTTCATAGGCATTGCGCTGGGTCGGTAGGTTGCTGTTTTGACTTTTTTTCTTCTTGCTTTAATCCAGTCGCTCGATAGGACTTCCTGTAACCCGAAAAGGTTGGTTCTTCCTCTACAACCCCTACCCCTCCAAGGCAGTACTCTTCATCGGCAAATTCGAATGTCTCGATCCGAGTTGAGACCCAACTACAGAAATTGATCCATCAACGGCTTTTTTCTATAGTGGCAGGAAGTCTCCAACTCTTCGATATGCGCTAGCTAGGTAATCCCTTTACTTAATCTGATATGGGATCTCTTGCTACCAGAAAGGAACTGAACTGGCTTGCCCGGAAAGAATGGATTGCTACCCTTGGAGAGCTAATGGTACTGGACTGATAGCGCACTGATTGAACCGACCCCGGACGTACCACTGGGGAACCTGTGGCTGGAGAGAATCTCTCGCGATGGAAATGCCCTCACCTACTTGACTAAACTAAGGAGCAAGAAAACGGATGCGCGTGCTAACGCTTTCGCGCTAGTGCGCTCAATCCATTGCTTGTTCTTTCACGCTGTCAATTCAATAAATAGAATCTCGTGTCGACTTGGAAGTCAATAGTAAATCACAGGCAATATGCCCTATTTTAAAACATGCAATGAGGGTACGAGCAACACTCCCCAAACTTGGCATGACTCATCGCCATCTTGTATTCATGATCTTACCTCGCCTTGGTCACAAATGCATAGCATAGGATCGAGTGGATCGGCACCCAATAGGCCAGATTTTCCTATCTTTGATGGGGACAATCCAAAGTGGTGGAAGAAGAATTGCGATAAATATTTTCTTATGTTCCACACTCCTTACACTACTTGGAAAGATTACTCCACCATGTATTTCACGGGTCAAGCTAAAATGTGGTTACAATCTGTAGAAAATAAGGTAGAGTATGAATTGGGATGAGTTCTGTGACTTTGTGTGTCTTAGGTTTGGTAAAAGATGCAGTATTAGGCACTGATCCGGTGCTTAACTCATGTGAAGCAGACTGGATCGGTTCAGGACTATATTGAGAATTTCAAGACCCTAATGCACCAAATGCTAGCACACAACCTCAACATTGATCCTGAAATATTCACTACTACTTTTGTTTTGTGGATGGGTTAAAATCTGAAATTAGGAGAGTAGTGCTTATTCAACACCCTGCCAACATGGATACTGCTGGCTCTCTTGCATTACGTGATAGAAATGAAATGACAGCAGCCCTCGCTGAATACTGTTCAATATCCGTATTAGACAAATCAAGACTTTGAGTGTATCGGTATCGATAAGTTCCCGTCCCGATATCCCTGGGTTCCTTACTATTAATGGACAAGTTGGTAACATTCAATTGAGAGGACAAGTTGGTAGACGCATCCCACTCTCTTTGGGAAAAGCAGGATTCTAGCTTGCTCCCTTAAGTCTAAGAAAAAAGACAAGCCATTCTCCTCCAAAAGTAAAATGAGCAGACTAGACCAGTAACCATATCTTATTGGTCATCCTATTGTTGATGAATCGAAGCAAGATCAGATTGCTCTTGATGACGAGGGCAGATGTTGAAGAGGAATGGTGATTACCCCGTTACCATATCGCTGATCAAGTGTCGCCTTCATCAATTTGAGGAGGAATTTCACTTATTTTCCTTAAAAAAATACATCTTTCTTGTATGATCGTAAATGCAAGAAGGGCAACCATGCTCAAGTTCAGGTCTTGATTCAATGGTCCAATGTAGCACCAGAGGATGCTACTTGGGAAGATGCTTCTTATATTCATAAACAGTTTCCCGCCTTTCTAGCTCAACCCTTTCTCCTAACTCCATTGACCTGATAGGACTATCCTATTAGGAATCCCGGTGAACTAAAACACATGCATGTCTCACGTTGTCAGTCCTGTACTCAGGAATTTTTCAATGTAGGGTTCAATAGGAAATGGATAATTTTTCGAAGCGTGAGTTCAATGTCAAATAATAATTTTATTGTTCTTTTTAAGGATCAGTTTGGTTTAGGTGGTGCAGATATGAAAGATAGGAAGTTAATTGATGAGCTTTGTACTATTATTGTGGGAGCGGAAGGAGGTGTATCGTGAACGTCTCAAAAGGGAGTGTCGATGCTTTGCACTGGCAATAAAACTATAGGGCTACTCGGCGAGGGTGAATTCGGTGGATTACAGAGGAACACAGAGAAGATTTATACTGGTTCAGGCCCTCGATGTGAGGTAATACCCTACGTCCAGTTGAGGTGTTATTCCTCTGAGGTGGTTTGTGATCAATGATCTTTCGTGTCCTCATGGGGCGCCCTGCCTCCCTTTATATACTAGGGGACAGGGGTACATGACAAGGATCCCAGCCGGGTACGGCCAAGAGATTTCTTTCTTAGAGATAGAAACCTATCCGACTAAGATTGTTATTCCTCATTATACAAGATAAAGCCTGCCGGGTGCTATCTTATCTCTAATTATATGGTTCGGCCCATCCTCTATCCGAGTGGCCCATATGCTAGTGGTGAGGTACCCGGGGCCCATGGCCTCCACAGGGAGGAACTGGAGGAAATTCAGTGTGAGTTGTTGACATCAACCTTTCGCTTCCCAGCAATGTTTCGGTCGTTCATACCAAACCGGGAATGTTTCGACCTATAACTCAACCTGCGGAGAGAGATTGGATCGTAATGGAGGGCTAGGACTAGCCCACTTATTGAACCTGTTATTTGATCCTCTATTTTCCGTGCATTCGCATGGATTTCAGCCGAGACGGGGTGCTATCACTCTTTTCCAGGAAGTCAAACGTTGGCCTACGGTCAATAGAGTCATAAAAGCGGATATCAAAAGCAAAAGCTGTTTTTAAAAAATATCTCATCAGCTACTCCTTGAGTTTCTGAGAAGCTAAGTAGGCGACAAGAATGAAATGCTCATCAATCAAATAGCTGCTTTTTTGACGGCCCCCATCTTCGACAAAGAGGGCAAGATCTATTCCAATAGGGAATTCGGCATTCCCCAAGGTAGCTCCTTACTGGTAGTCCTTGGTACCTGTACACTCTTATCTTTGGAATACTCTATATTATGTACGAACTGAAATTTTGTATATAAATCAGAAGATCAATACACTTTGCTTAGGGAGAGAAATGAAAATATTAAAGAAAGTCAAGAAAGATAGGTGAAATGCCCACGGGTTAGCGAGGTTGGTCGGCAAAAAATATAGATAGTGGTTTGTTGGCTTCATCTCTAGGTTGGGATGGCTTTCCTTCTGTGTATTGAAAGCTGGAATTGGAAGTAGAAAAGTTGGGATATACGGTTCGGTGGTATAGTTTTATATTGTAAATAAGCCTTCCTGCCCCTTCATGTTCGGTCAGACAAGGAAGTTAGAAAGCAGATCGATGGAAGTTGCTTGTTCGAATCATATCTCGGAGATTAGCTAGAGTAGGCGTTGGCAAAGACGTGATGTGAAGCAACCAATGAAAGAAATGGCCCTAGTGCAAAAAGCTCTACCTGAGTGAAAAGATCGTTCCCATTCTATCTATGATATAGTTTATGATTCAAGAAAGCATGGTTGGAATTCTTCTATTGACGAAGGGAAGAGGACGGTCTGACTTTTCAGAGATACCTGACTTAGTGGACTGGTCATAGCAAAAGGTCAGAGGTGGGAAACAAGGAAATAGAGGAAATGCTTACTGGGACATAGCCTTCGGTACGAGTTGAAGGGAAGAGGATTGCTTGGAACCTCTAAGACATGGCACCCCTGCCCTAGCCGCCTTTTCTTATGATGTCTCGAAAGCGGATTCTTACTAGCTCACTGGCTATAAAGGTTCACACTTGCTTTCAATCGCTCTAATGGAAAGAGGACGGACGGATGGATTAGCAAAAAGGAAAGAATGAGAACTGGTCTGCAAACAATTCCTGCCTATAGAGCTTATTTTTGCTCGCAACAAACAAAAATAAAAAAGAAAGAAGAGAACGAAAGGAGAACAGAACTTTGTATTTGGTAACTCCCCTGTAGTTATGTTTAACCTTGAATGCAATTTATAAATTCGACAACAATAGTCCCTCGGACTCGAAAAGTAATAACGAAAATGGCTAATCCAATAGCAGATTCCGCAGCTGCCACTGTTGGAACAAATGAAGCAAATGATTGACCCATCATATCATCCAAAGAAACGGAAAATACCAAAAAGTTCAAATTGACAGCTAATAACATTGATTCAATTGGCATTGACATAATAAGAATATTTCGTCTATTAAGGAGGATTCCCCGAATACCTAAAATAGAGATGATCATAGAAAAAGTGAAATATTTTATAGGATCCGTTTCGGGAACATGGAATGTCAGAGAAATTCAAATTATGTGAGGCTTAGAAAGAAGTCCTGCGTAGAGTCCAGGGAGAGCCTATTTGGATTTTTTTTCTCTAGTTGCCCTTTTTCCTTCTCAAACAACGCGTTTGATTTCCTTCCTTATACCAAAGGAATTCCATCTTTCTCTTGCCGATCACATCCAAGGCATTTTGTCGGAATACATCCTGTCTTTGAACCTTTGTAGTCCTATGCATAGTCAGTACTATAGCCTCACTAGTCCTCGTCGAGGAATCTCCTTGCCGCCCTAGAAGTTTGAGATCATGCCCAACCGTTTTGGAGTTTGTTCAGGAGCTCCTTCAGCGCCCGGGGATTGACGTCGGACTGGAGTCGGCTCAACATGAAATCAAGCATGGTGCGATAGTCTTCTTCATGGAGCTCCTCTCCATTCTTCAGAGTAATATCACGCAATGTGTCCAGAATCTGGGCGTGACAAGCGCGGGCCTTTTGTAGAGAACTTTCCTTTCAAAGAGAGAGAGGTCGTCCCTCCCAATCAAAAGAAGGATGGTTCTGTTCTGCTTCCGCTGCCGCTCCAAGCATTGGAGTGGGAACCTGCGCAGGAGGAATTGGAGCGGGATTCGGATGCCGCTCTTGATTGACCACAGCTTCTGGGGGAGCGGGCTGCTCCTAGGATGCAGAGGTGTCCTCACAGTCAGCCAGAAAACCTTTGAATAGCTCTTCCGAGTTAGTGGATCTGGAGGGAGGCATTGAAGGGCCTAGGTCCCCCATTTCGTCCCAGTCGGACTCAGAGCGAAGCATCTCCCAATAAGATTTGAAAAAATCATTATCCCGGCTGGTCGAGTATGAGGAAAAGACCTATATGGGATTCGGATTACCAAAATTGGATTTCCTTTTCATGCCATATGTCGCTTAGACTTTAGTTTTTCCCCTTTCTGCCCTTTCCTCCATTTGTTTGATAGGGTCTTCGTCTCCGTGTAAAAGCAAACTCTCCAAATTTATGACCAACCTTTCCTTCAGTGATCTTACAACGAACAGGAGTTTTTCCATTGTAAATGAGTACGGAGCAATCAACGAATTCTGGCGAAATAGAAGATCTACGTGACCAAATTTTCCTACTCATCATACTTTCTCTGTTCTTCTTTATTCTAAACAGGAAAGCATCAACAAAACTTCCCTTCCATATAGATCGTCGTGGCATGAACTAAATTTTTCGTTTCCCCACCCCCACTACTGCCTGAAATCCTGCTTTGGTGGGCTTCCCCCAAGGTGACATCGAAGGTCTACCTCCTTTCGTGCACCCCTCACCTCCTCCATGAGGATGATCCACTGGATTCATTGCAACACCACGAACAATGGGGCGTCTGCCTAACCACCGGCTTTGTCCTACTTTTCTAAGCTTATGTGCACCATGGTTGGGATTGGAAACTATACCAATAATAGCTCGGCATCGGGAATCTATGAGTTTTTCAACACCCGATGGTAGCCGCACAAGACATTGTGGGGCTGGCTCCTTAATTATTTTAGCATAAGTTCCTGCGGCCTGAGCCAGCTTTGCGCCTTGACCTGGATGACATTCAATATCATGTACCCATGTTCCCATACGTATATCAGCTAATGGTATGCTATTTCCTACTTTTGAATTTAGATCCAATATCTCGTGTCTATAAGCAGGGGGGCGTGGCCAAGAAGCTGCTAGCTGACTGCCCCCTTCAACCCGACCTTTATTCACTGTGCGAACAAGCTCTTGGAACCGAAGGTATGTATGAGCACTCTGGGCGGGTCGCAAGAAGCCCCTTTTAGAAGGTTTGGAGCAATCGCAATTTATCACCATATTACCCGCTTCCAATTGATGACTAGCTAATATATAAGTGTTGACCTAAGCCCCTGTGCAGTGGCTTGGCTCCCGAACCGTATGTGAGCAGCCTCGTACGGCTCTTCCTAAGAAGGTCGAAGCCCCCCTCTATAAATAAGTTCAGAAAAGCCTTCGCCCTCCTATTCAACGGGGTTATTAGAGAAGCTGCTTCGTTCCTTGACTTCTTTGCTTTTGATTTTGGAAGGGCTTCGTTTCTGATACCTGCTTTCTTAGTTACGAGCTCACTTTCGCTGACTTCTTCCTTAGTGTAGTCTCGGTAAATACTTTAAGACTCCGTTCCTTAGCCTAGTCTATATCCACAGCTGACGTGACTCCGTACCGACGCCTTTCCCTTCGTAGACGGATAAGTGAGTCTGTAACCTTAGCTTTTCTCCTTTTCCGAACAGTTTTGCTAGTTCCTTAGTATTACTTACAAAGAACCTACTCTGTCATTTCATAACCTTAGCCGAGCCGAGGCTAAGTGACTTCGTAACCTTAACGTACTTTTTTCATACTTTTTCCCATCAGGTCTAACGGGCTTTCATCCCTTTGCCTATAGGCGGCTTCGCTATCGCTCATGACTTGGTATAGAAATCTCTCCGTGTAGTGTAGTGGTCGGCCTTCCCATCTCCATGCCTCCTTCCTTACTTTTCTTATAAGCCCTTGACTATGCAAATCTAAAGGACAGGGGGCTGTTCACCTTTGCTTTTGAAACTTAGCTATAATGAAAAAAGAAAGAAAAACTCAAGACTCTAGTAAAGGCAAATGGGGCATCTGGCAGAATGCTTGGCCTCCTGCGCCAGAAGCGACACCCAAAGGGTGAGCTTCTGGCGGTTAGCTTAACATCAGTAGGCATTCTGGGATGGAAGGAGGCAAGCAAATGAAGGGAGGCATGGAGGGCCAACTACAAGAAGCAAAGCTTTGTAAACTCGACAAGTCGCTTATAGAATGCCGACTACTTTTTTTCATAAGGGGGGAAGCGAAGCTTAGCGAGCTTTAATTGGCCGACCACTACATAAGCCGCTAGCGGAGAAAGCTCGAACCCTTCATTCGTAGCTAAGCCAAGGTCTCAGGTCTCCGAGTCAGACCGCGCTTTTTCGAAGAATCCTGCACCCATGAGCATACGGCTTGGCAGGCCTTCCCTTTGCCGGAGCTTCATGGGCGTTGCCCCGTTCCCCAATCAGATGTTTGGATGTGAGCTATACTCCGCGAGGAGCCACACGGGCGTATGGCCTTTTGCTTTGCCATTTGACCTCTCTTCCCGTGTGAGATGGAATGCTCAGTGACAACCTCTCAATTGTCACTGCCTGGCCTCTCTTGCTACCACGGTAGCACCTAGTGTGGTCAGCACCAATCATGTTCAGGCAACGAAGCTTACACTCATTCACATTGGTTCATCCTGCTATGCCCCGGGCCTTTTGCTCTTCTAACAACAATGGTGACCGGCCATTTGTCAAGGCCCCAGAATCCGCTGGACATCCCAGCGGCGGGATTGGATACCCGCATCAGATCGAAGTTCCATTTTTTTGCCTCCAAAAAGGAGAGCTGTTTCTAGGTGGGTCGCTTCGTGAAAGACATTGCTTAGGACCAACGGGTCACACGACAGGTGCACGATCGACTTTGTATGCTCCATCCTTCGGCCCTTCACCTATAGGTGGCTTGGAGGGCAAGCTACCTTGATCCGCCTTCAGCTTCGATTCGTTATGCTCAGCAGCTCCAACAAGTTCTAAAGTTTTTTGCTGCCCCAAACTCTGCCAAGAAAGCGCTGCTTTACGTTTGATCCTATGTGCCCAGAGAACACAATGCGTTCTCCACTTTCGGATCTCGCAAAGAGAAAACGTCTTTTTTCTGATTTTCTTCTCTCTCATTCACGGAGCGAAGAAAGCAGGCTTTGCCCCAGCTACTGCTATCCTTGGGAAACCTAAAGAGCTACCGAAGGAAAGGGATGCAGTCTCTCCCTGGGCCAAGGGAGAGGACAGGGCAGAGAAGAAAACGTCCTTCGTGCAAGTTTGTTTGCTTCCTGTGCAGGCTTGGCTCTTCGACCAAGGGGGCATGAAGGTAGGAAGGCTGACCACTACATAAAGCGTAAGCAAGCACTTGCCTTGGGAGCAAGCTACCTTTCTTTGATCCACTTTCCCGGGCAGGGAAGAGAACGAAAAAAGGCAAAAGATAGTGGCCGTGGTGGATTCAAGGATCTTACGTGGTAGAGCGAACTCTTCTATCGTCTTTAATTTCCTCTGGCGGCCAGGCAGCACCCCTTTGATCCATCGTACTAGAGCGATCCGAGAAGAACTATTAGGGTCATATTCGATCCTTTCCACAATGCCAATAGACGAAGTGCTTCGTTTAAGGTCAATTTTTCACTGCAATCGCTTCGATCCACCCCCTCGGTGAAAAATAGTAATACACCCGGAAGAATTCCTCCCTGCGGACTTCCCCATACTCAAAGCGAAATGTCTAAGCGCTCTCCCCTTTATGCTTTGTCTCATTCTATCTCTCGTCATCACTCGATGAAACCTCTACTTCAATGAAAGCTCCTCCTACTACTCCCCTTTATACTTCTCACTCGTCGTTTCGTTGGTCTTTTATATACCCATTGATAGTCCTCGGAACAACTATTGCACGCAGCAAGGAATTCACTGGTCAAACTATGTCAAAAGAAAAGCGGGGATGATCCGTACATCGAACGCCTGTTTTGAGAAGAGGGCATTGCTAGGATGGTTTGATCGAGGGTCACGACCTGACTAGACCCACACATCCTAGCAACGTGGACTATCCTACTGAGCTAATGAAAGAAAAATGACACGAAGTTGGATATGAGTAGATGTTGTTGGTCGAAAACGTCTTTCATTCACAATGAAACAGAATGGTCTCGTCGTCATTTTATGATGTGTATTTTCATATTAAGAGTTCTTAAAAGTTATCAACTCAAAGCCCAACTATCAAAAGGATGCTACAATGTTCGAAATTCTCAACTTAACACGCCCCCTTACTTCCTTCGTGACCTCCCACTACTTCATCTACCGAAATGATTAGGCAGATCTCCTTTTTCTAGCATTAAACCTGCTTATGATCCTTAGGCTATAGAGCATGGAGTAGACAGAGAGATGAAAGGACCACCTTCTCCTGCTTGCTTGATCGGAACGGAATCTATTCACATTTAGAATAGCTGAAGTGCTACTTAACTTCACTTAGTAGTTGCCCCTCGGTAGAGTGAGTCTACTTAGTGAACTGGCAGGACGCAGAGATCGATTGATCAATATGCATATCGAGAGTTGATGGTTGACCGCCACCCCCCTTGTCCTGTCCTGGGGGCTCCCCGGCCGAGGAGGCAAAGGGGATTGCTATTGTCACCCTTTCTCCTGGTGTATGTGAAAGAGAAAAAGTGACGAACTTTTTTTCTTTTCGGTTGGTCCAAAGAACGAGAGTCAGCTTCCTTAAGTCCGTTCTTCCTCAGTAGCTCTATGGTAGAGTGGTCGGCTGTTAACTGACTGGTCATAGGTTCGAATCCTACTTGGGGAGATTTGATTCATTTAGAATTCGAATTGATAGTTATAGCTTTTCTGACTAGCGATCCCTGTCCTTCTCCTTTTTTTTCTAAAGACGCAGCAGAATCATCAAGCGGGACATCAAAAGTGGGAAGTTGATTGTAGGATTTCTATTCCTCACTCTCGTATAGGGGCAAGAAAATGGATGCGCGTGCTAACGCTTTCGCGCTAGTGCGCTCAATCCGTTGTTTGTTTCGTGAAAGTATGTTCTTGTTTTTCGTTGGAAAAACCAACGCCGATCTAAAGAAAAAGTCTCCCTTTCGGGAGCAGAGCTTAAAAAGATGGACAGTAACGATCGCATAATATCAATTTATCGGCCTCGTCATCGAAAGCGGTTTCCAATTGCTCGGAAATTCTCAGCTATATGAGGGACTTTGATGGTTAGCAAAAAGAATTGATCCAGAAATTGGTAAACTTTCGCATGATCGATGGTAAAAGAATGAGAGTTCGTGCTATTGTTTATAAAACTTTTCACTGCCTAGCTCGAACTGAACGTGATGTAATCAAACTTATGGTTGACACCGTAGATAATATAAAGCCAATATGCGAAGTGGTCAAAGTAGGAGTCGCAGGTACTATTTATGATGTTCCTGGGATTGTAGCCAGGGATCGTCAACAAACCTTAGCTATTCGTTGGATCCTTGGAGCAGCTTTCAAACGACGTATAAGCTACAGGATAAGCTTAGAGAAATGTTCATTTGCTGAGATACTAGATGCTTATCGAAAGAGGGGAATTTCACGTAAGTGAAGGGGGAATCTTCATGGACTGGCTTCCACCAATCGAAATTTCGCGCATTTCAGATGGTGGTAAAGTGATACCACATAAGGAGCTCTTCCTCATTAAGTCATACTCAACAAAAGTCAGAAATGTTTGACCCTGATCCTTTTTTCATCTTCATATAGAAAGAAAATCGGCCTTCCTCATACTCCCCCCTTCATTCATGGAGCTGGAGGAAATAACACTTTTTGATGGACGGGAGAGGGAGAGGCAGTTGTTTCATTTCATTCGTTGACCCGGAAGGTCGTACAGCTCCATAACCAGAAGCGCAGGAAGCACTGACGAAGGATGGTCTAAGCCTAGAGCGGGAACAAAGCAGAGGCGGGGGCTATGACTAAAGCCCCCATGGATTGATACGGAACCCCCCCAGACCAAGTAGTTGATCTGCCAGCACCATCAAGCAGGTACCGAGGTATTTGAACCTCCACTTTCAGTAGTTTGATACTCGGGCTTCAGTAGCCGATAGGAGGTGGGCCATAACTCGTTGACCATGCAAAAAGGGGCAAAGGCTCGGGCTCTGATATCAATCAATAGCAGCCAGCCAGTTAGTTGAACCAATGCCAGTTCACCGTGTGAAAGAAATAGATCCAATTGACGGTCACAGAACCACTACGGGATGGTCCGTGAGACAAGATTGGGATCCAGATTCATATCCCTCAACCATTTCAAAGGAAAAGGTTGGTTGGGAGCGGGAGGGAGTCAATTACAGAAAGAGTAGAGACGGATATGGGGACTGTAGCTCCGACCATGTCAACTATGATGCTCTCGCTGCTGCCAGTCCTTTCACCAGTGAATGCTGTCATGCGCTACTTCCCGAACCTCCGTGTCTAGGTCCTGCCGAAAAAGACTGCAAATGATTTACCATCCATCCCACTCATATAGGTACGTTATCGGATTTTTTGGATCAGGAAATAGGTCGAACCGCGCGAAATGGTCGCCTTGGAATACAGGGCGCAACGGAACCAAGGTTCTTTGTTGGCGTGTTGCGTAACAAGGGCAAGAGGGGGTGGAAGCGTTCGCCGACTTTGATAGGCAACGCATTGCAAGCAAATAGAGCAGAGAGTTGACCCTTTGTTTCTATTAGAGTCGCGAGCTTGTTGTAGCCGGTCCTAAAGGGAAAACCTTGCAGCTTACTTGCTATATCCCCGCGTCCTTGCATGGCTCGTTTTCTTCGAGCCCTGCTTCTCCCTTCCCCCTCTCCCTAGGAACTGACCATTTGGAGTATAGCCAAGTGGTAAGGCATCGGTTTTTGGTACCGGCATGCAAAGGTTCGAATCCTTTTACTCCAGAGCATACTTATTATATATTTATATAAAAAAGTCTCATCCCTAATAAATAAATGAAAGTAGATTTACATTCTTATTCTATTTCTAGGGGGAATGTTGAGGCAAACTTATGATGCTGACAAGCTGGTTAGGTGCCGAGTTGGATTAGACATCGCAGGTTTTAGTTTAAGAATTGGGAAGAGGTTAAGAACCTAGTGGAATCCACTGCGAGGGGAACTGCTGAAGTGAAGAAAAGCCCCAATTTTGGAGAGGATTGCATAATTGGAGAGACTGCAAAAATTTGAGCAAAGCCGTGATCTGGTAGGCGACTGGTACAAGTGCCAGACTGGAGCTAGACAAGAAGCGTTGAGCAGGAACTTGAGCAATTCAATAAACCTTAGAAGAAACTGGATATGTTGCAACAAGAAGGGCTTAGCAAGAATCTTGAAACAGGTATGATACCAGCACATATCAAAAAAGTAATGTACCTGAATTCATTCATGTTCTGTGGAGTCTTTCTTTTAATATTCAGATTTGGTCTCAGTTTAATTAGGAAGCAAATGTGGTTTCAAGATGAACTCAACCTTGAAAAGGAATTCAATTAGCTGTGCAGTTAGCCCATTTATCTTTCATAATTGGTTGAAATGGATATTGCCTGTCACTTGAAAATAAGGTTGTTTCATTTAGAATTCAGCAAGTTGTTGTTAAACAGGTTGACGTTCCACTGGGAATGGAATAACAAAGGCTTTTGGCAGTTTGTGGATCGAGATGTGATTCGCTTTTGGAGTAATAGTTTCTTTCATTTGGTGTGCTCTTCCTGGAACTGGTAATAGGCTCAATTTGGTGCATTCTACTTTGCTGTTATGGTATTTACAATACTTGAATTGTTTGAGCCTGACTCTCATTAATGGTCACTATATTTGCTCCCAAATGAGCTTATTTTGATTGTCTTTCTTGTATTTGGATTCTATTTAGTAGAAAACACATCCTGAAAATAAACTGTCCTCATGGGACACTGTTAAGCTATCATCCCTAGCATTAGCAGTACTGACTACTTCTTTTATGAGCGAACGAAGGACTGAGCGGAAACGATAGCTAGCTTTAGACTATCGCTATCTCTCTATTTATGATAATTTGAATAGCTTTACCGAAAGCTGTAAGAGAGATATGAAAGTTCTTTCTAAAGGTCCATAGCGTAGCCTCTACTCTAAATGTAGGCTAAGGTAGAGTTACGGAGACCCTGGCGGGGTTCTTAGTGGCTCAAGATAAGTTCGGAGGCAGCTAATAAGATGAAATGTCAGTCACAAGTCAAAGCTCTTCTTTCCTATCAGCACTTTTAGGTTTTTAATTGAAAAGAGTTGTCCGAGTCATACTTCTTAGTTATCGATTATACACCGATGGCAGCATCTATTATTTTCACCATCGGTTTCTTCTTCAGCTTTCCTAAAATTCAACCCATAACCAATAAAAGTCCCCCTTTAGTGATATGTGGATAAGAGTTTATCTAAGAGTCTGAGTCGTTCTCACGTTACGACAACGTGAGTTGGTCATCGAAGATAAAACACAATCTGAGGAACCACTGGTTAGTGACTTAGTTTTGTCAAAATCCAGTACATACAAAATGAAGAAAAAGAAGCACAATGTTCAACATACTTGACAAAAAAACTTTTGTATATTAATGAATAGTAAATCAGCTTGGTTCAACAATAGTATTCCAGCTTTGAAATATAAACCAGTAGCAGTTTATAAGGAAGTTTTACCGGCTAAAGTGCAGGATTTTATTAAGAAACATGGTAGATACACACATAAATCTACTGTTGGAACAGCTAGTTGTGGTCTTGGTGAAGTTTTATGGGATTCTTTAGTAAGAATAAAGAGCTTTTAAATCAGTGATTTACTTATAACAGGTTATACTCTTGACTGCCAAATCCTTATCCTTAGAACAACTCGATTCTGTTGATTCACTGTCCATTTGTCCTTCAACCGGATTAATGGTCAACGACTTTGACAGCCTTTCCTTCACACAAGGTTTTTAATCCATCTCCCCTACTTAGGACAATAAGGGGAAGTAGCGATATTCCGATTCCTTCGTGGGGAATCAACGAAGGCAGCCGCTCCAGCAGCTTTAGGTTGGAGTCGGCCTCGTACTCGGCGGCGCTCGGGTTGGGCTTGATGATGCTAGGCTCGATCGCGCCGGTCCCGGTCTGGGGCTCGATGGCCTGGGTGCAGTACTGGCGGGGTCTTTTATTTTCAGACTCCCAGCTGCGGCACTCGGCCCCATGACCTCCTTCTTGCCCTAATCTACAATGGGTTTCTTCCCCGCTCCCTTGGAGTCGGGCTAGGCGGCAGAAGGACTTCTTGGCCTCTTCTTCGACTTCGTGGCCAACAGCGGACGAGAGTCATCATCAAACTCCTTGCACCACTGCAAACGATTCAACAATATACATCGCACGATGCTGGGCAATTATGGATACATGTCTACAGGCATTCATCACAGACGAAAAGCAAGGGTTACCTCGGGACGAGGTCGGTTTCGGCTATAAGCCACGATGCAGCGCTCTGTGTCCTCGGTTTTGACCACCCCACTGGAGAAATAACTGAACAATGTTTCAGTCACTTTTTGCTGGTCAGCCAGTTCTCGGCTTTCTCAGTCGGGGTCATTTTTTCCTTGGTAATCCCAGCAGAATTCGCTCCTCAACTTCAATGGCTGGACGCACTGGGTCAGGAAACGCCTGGCCACCCAGGGGCCAATGTGGAGGCCATGGGCCCTAGGTACCTCATCACAAGCATATGAGCCACTTGGATAGAGGATGGGCTGAATCTTGTAGTTAGAGATATAGTAGCACCCGACAGACTTTGCCTTGTACAATAAGGAATATACAGTCTTAGTCGGGTAAGATATATCTCTAAGAAGGAAATCCCTTGGCCGTATCCAGCTGGGACTCCTACCTTGTACCCCTGTCCCCCAGTATATAAGGGGAGGCAGGGCGTCCCCTGAGGGCACGAGATCATTGATCAACACAACACCTCAAAGGAATACCACCACAACTGGACGTAGGGTATTACCTCACATCGAGGGCCTGAACCAGTATAAAATCCCCTTGTGTTCCTTTGTAATCCACCGAGTTTCCCCTCGCCGAGTAGCCCTGTAGTTATATTGCTGATGTAAAACATTGACAGTTGGCGCGCCAGGTAGGGTCTTTGGTGAGATCTACACCAACAATCTCGATGGATCCCACTTTTGGAGTCGACGGCGACAAGTTCTCCCCTGGAGATACAATCACCTTCGGAAGCCTCGACTTCATCGCCGACTAGATCGGCAATCTCACCTTGGCCGAAGCAGATCCAATCCAACCGGCCGAGGAACCAGCCGACTCCGCGCCAGTCGGCACACAAGACGCTGCGCCAACTATCATCAAATCAACGCAGCAATCTTCTACTTCG
The DNA here is from genome assembly GCA_003991445.1 of Oryza meyeriana var. granulata. Classification (NCBI taxonomy): domain Eukaryota; kingdom Viridiplantae; phylum Streptophyta; class Magnoliopsida; order Poales; family Poaceae; genus Oryza; species Oryza meyeriana. The sequence goes on from RYFJ01003278.1 coordinate 28,972, forward strand.
CCGAGCTTTGGGACAACTCTTTCCTTTGGCGTCCGACTTGTGCTAGGCCTTGAGCCAACTCGGGTTGGGCCAAGAAGGGGAGAGATCATCAATCTCTCACACAGATTCGGCAGCGCCACAGATCTACATCTTGTGTGGCAGACCCGATCTCCTGCGATTCAGTTTGGACATGGCCAAGCACCGTTTCAGATCGGATCTAGGGAGGTCGGAGTTGTTCTTACTCCGATAAACTACTCAGATTCTGACTCCAAGTCGGATAACGGTTCGAACACTAGTTCGGACTCCAGTCTGGCAAGTCTTCTTCTGCCCCGCGAGATCTTCATGGCTTCAACACCACCACAGGAGGTGCACTGACTACAAGAGGAGCAGCAGGAGGAGGCATGCTGACTACGACAACAGGAGGAAGCCGACCGCGAGGCCCGCATCGACGGGCTATGCAAGGCTGGGCGAGCCGCTCAACAACAAATCCTCTAGACCAAAATCGGCGACCACGACATCTTCGTCACACCACAACAGAATGTCGTGGCCGCCGCAACCCTGATGGACACGCTCCAGCTCGGGCTTGATCACCAGGCCACCCCGACTATCGCCAAGATCAAGGCGATGATCACAGCTGCCGCCTGTCAGCAGCAACAGTAGTCGGGCAACACAATTATACCGACCAACTGGTCGGGTTCTTCAGCAGCAGGCTCATCTATATCAGCACGGCGTCGGGTGGCCGGCTCAAGTCGGCCACACGAGGAATCGCGCCAAACGTCACTCAGCGACATCAACAACAATAATCGGTAGCGTCACCAATACGATCGCCGACCCAACCAAGACCTCCGAGTTCGCCTACAACATGATCTTCGATACGACATCAATGCCCGGCGCCAACAACACGAAGAAGAAGAGCGCCGCCGGCTGGAGGACGAGAACGAGCGTTTCAGCCTTCACCACGAGCGGTTTAACCACCGTGATCGGAGCCGGAGCCCTCATGAAGATGAAGGCGTTCTAGCTTTCACCCATGATCTACAGGACGTCGACTGGCCGTCGGGCTTCAAGCCTACGGGGATAGAGAAATATAACAGCAAAACCAACCCTGAGTCCTGGCTCACTGTATACACCCTGGCAATATGAGCTGCCGGAGGCGACCATAAAGCCATGGCTAACTACCTCCCAGTGGCACTAGCTAACTCGGCGAGGACATGGCTGACAGCGCTCCCAAGGCGGTCGATCAGTTCCTGGGGAGAACTCAGGGAGCGGTTCATTGCCAATTTTCAGGGAACCTACGAGAGGCCGTCTTCTGAGCACGATTTATATCAACTACACCAGAAGAAGAATGAGTCTCTACGTGATTTTATCAAGAGATTCTCCGAGAAGCGCAACAAGATCCCAATGATTAGAGACGAGGCCGTCATCGCCGCCTTCCGCAAGGGAGTAAAGGACACCCCATTCATTGCAAAGTTCACTCGGAAGCCACCATCCTCGGTCCGGGCTCTCTTCGACATGGTGAACAAATACGCCGACTCGGCTGAAGCGGTCGCAGAGGCCCTCGACAAGAAGGAGTCCCGACAGAAAGACCAAAAGGCGAAACCTAACAATGAGCCTTCAAACAAGACCGGCAGCCACAAGCGAAAGTCGGACAATGAGGTGGCCAACATGGAGCGAACTCGGTCGCGGCCCCAACGCAACAATGACTACCAGAAATTCATGAATGGGCCTTGCCCCTTCCACCCCAAGGGCAAGCACGTGGCCAAAGACTGCTTCATGCTTAAGAAGTTTGCTTCCGAGCAGGCTTCACCATCTAGCGCCGACAAGGACAAGGACAAGCCAGATCAGGGCCCAGTTGACAATTTTCAAGATCCCCAAGTCGAGCTCAACCACATCTTCGGAGGGCCATCTGCCTATGAGTCCAAGCGAAAGCAGAAGCTTACAGCGCGCGACGTCAACTCAATCTCCACAGCGGACACCCCCCAGTACTTGCGCTGGTCAGAAACGTCAATCACGTTCACCTGCGCAGATCACCCAGATCGGGTCTCACACCCAGGGCGCTATCTACTCGTCCTGGACCCGGTCGTGAAGAACATCAGATTGAAGAAGGTTCTAATAGATGGAGGCAGCGCGCTCAATATCCTCTTCGCCAAGACCCTGGATGAGATGAAGATTCCTCGTTCAGATCTTCGGCTGAGTACGACTCCCTTCCACGGAGTAATTCCCGACCTGTCTTCAACACCACTCGGGTAGATTACCTTGCCAGTAACCTTCGACACGCGGGATAACTTCTGCACAGAAAACATCTGTTTTGAGGTCTCCGACTTTGAGACTGCGTATCACGCGATACTCGGACGACCGGTGCTCGCCAGATTCATGGCGGTACCGCACAATACATATATGGTGCTTAAGATTCCAGGGCCAGCAGGAGTCCTCTCCCTCCGCAGCGATGTCAAGCAAGCCTTCACCTGCGACCAGGAGAGTTGCAAATTGGCTCAATCACAAGAGGCGGCAGTCGGGCGCAACAACATTCGGCAAGCCGTCACAACTGAAGTTGAGGAAGACCTAGTTCTAGCCAAAAAAGCAGCAAAGTCAGGAATTTCAGCGGACTCTGACACGAAGAAGATCCCCCTGGACCCTTCCGACCCCTCCAAGACTGCTCTAGTCGGATCCGGACTAAACCCCAAATAGGAAGACGTGCTCGTCACCTTCCTCCAAGCTAACAAGGATATCTTCGTGTGGAAACCGTCCAACATGCCAGGCGTACCAAGGGAGGTGATCGAGCACGCCCTCAACGTGAAGACAGACGCCAAGCCAGTCAAGCAATGGCTACAGCGCTTTGCTCAAGACCATAAGGATGCTATTTGGGAGGAGATAACCAAGCTTCTCGCAGCCAGGTTCATCAAAGAGGTCTATCACCCGGATTGGCTAGCAAACCTAGTTCTGGTCCAGAAGAAAAAGGTAAATGGCGCATGTGCGTCGACTACACTAATCTCAACAAGGCGTGCCCTAAAGACCCATTTGGTTTACCAAGAATAGACCAGGTGGTGGACTCAACGGTAGGGTGTGAACTTCTCAGCTTCCTCGACTGCTACTCGGGATACCATCAAATCAGCTTGAAGGAGGAGGACTGCCTCAAGACGTCTTTTATCACGCCGTTTGGTGCGTACTGCTACATCACTATGCCGTTCGGTTTGAAAAACGTTGGAGCAACGCATCAACGTGCAATTCAACGGTGTCTACACACTCAGATGGGGTGCAACATGGAAGCCTACGTCGACGACGTGGTGATCAAGACCAAGTCCAAAGAAGACTTCATTGCTGACCTGGAAGAAACCTTCCGAAATCTTCGAAGATTCAAGATGAAGTTGAATCCAGAAAAGTGCGCCTTCGATGTGCCATTCGGCAAGCTACTCGGCTTCATCATCTCACATCGCGGCATCGAGGCCAACCCGGAGAAAGTCAATGCAATCATGAATATGGCTTCCCCGACTAACCAGAAGGACGTCCAGAAGCTGATAGGCTGCATGGCGACACTCAGCCGGTTTATTTTCCGACTGGGCGAATGGGGTATGCCCTTTTTCAAGCTACTGAAGAAAGCAGACAATTTCGAATGGACCCCCGAAGCCCAGCAAGCCTTCGAAGACTTCAAGCAATTTCTCACATCACCCCCTGTGTTGGCGTCACCAATGCCCGAAGAGCCGCTAATGCTATATCTAGCGGCAACTTCTCAGGTAGTCAGCACGGTGCTGGTGGTCGAGCGATCCCAACAGGGTCACATCCAAAAAGTCCAACGGCCAGTCTACTTTGTCAGCGAGGTGCATGCTGACTCAAAGACGAGATATCCGCAGGTCCAAAAGCTGCTCTATGGCCTACTCATCACTATCCGGAAGCTGGCGCATTACTTACAAGCACATCAAATCATGGTGGTCACATCGTTTCCACTCAGGGACATCCTGCATAACCGTGAGGCCACCGACCGAATTGCTAAATAGGCGCTCGAGTTGATGGCGTTCGACATCACCTTTCAGCCACGGACAGCAATCAAATCACAAGCTCTAGCCGACTTCGTGGCCGAGTGGACAGAAGTTCACATGCCTGCATCAACAGCGAAGCTAGAGTACTGGGCAATGTACTTCCACGGCTCTCTACGGATCGGCGGCGCCAGGGCTAGCATCGTATTGATGTCCCCCACCAGTGAAAATTTGAAGTACGTCCTACAAATCCACTTCCAGCGGCTTTGCCCCACAACGTACTGGAGGGGCTACGAGGCAGCTCATCCACGGGCTCCATATTGCAATATCACTCGGCATAGTCGACTGGTCGTGAGTGGAGATTTCTCAATCGTGGTAACCAAGTCATGAAGGACTGGAATGTCTTGACAATACATGGCGGCATACGTGTCAGGAGGTCCGCAAGATGGAAGGCAAGTTTGACAGGCTGGAGATAACACATGTCCTACGACAATACAACAACACTGCAGACGAGCTGGCAAACGTGGGATCCAAGCGAGAAGCGGTCCCGACAGGGATCTTTGTTGAGCAACTCATGGAGCCATCAGTCAGGAAGAAACTAGTGCCAGAATAGTCGGGGAGGCAAACCCTACCCCGGCAACAGACGAGGTGCTGCACATTGTCAAGGATTGGCGGACTCCTGTTCTCAAATTCCTCCTGGATGATGAACTCCTAGAAGATCGCAGTGAAGCTGAACGAACTAAACGTCGAAGCAAGAGTTTCTTACTCATCGGAGAAGACCTGTACCGAAGAAGTGCATCTGGTGTCCTCATGCGCTGCATCACCGCTGAGGAGGGTAAGCAGATCTTGCAGTCGATCCACTCGGGCGTATGTGGCAACCATGCTGCATCCAGGACGTTAGTCGGAAAGGCTTACCGGCAGGGATTTTTCTTGCCAACAGCAATAACAGATGCCAAATACATTATTCGCACGTGCGAGGGTTGCCAGTTCTACGCAAGACAAACCAATCTCCCAGCCCAGGAACTCTAAAGAATCCAATCTCTCGGCCCTTTGCAGTATGGGGGCTTGACATGGTCGGGCCTTTCAAGAAAGCGCCAAGAGGGTTCACACACTTGTTTGTCACAGTGGATAAATTCACCAAGTGGATTGAGGCTAAACCCGTTGCAACCATAACAGCGGCACGAGCAAAGGACTTCATCATGAGTATACTCTACCGATTCAGGGTCCCTAACCGCATCATCACTGACAACGGTACTCAGTTCACAGGCGGTGTTTTTCAAGATTCCTGTGATGACTTTGGCATCAAGATCTGCTATTCGTCCGTGGCACACCCACGGAGAAATAGGTAGGTTGAACAAGCCAACGGTATGGTCTTACAAGGTATCAAGGCCAGGATATTTGACCGACTACAACCATACACGGGCCGGTGGGTACAAACTCCATCTGTTCTCTGGTCTCTCAGAACAGACGGTTAGTCGGGCAACAGGGCAATCCCCTTTCTTTCTGGTCTACGGTGCCGAGGCTGTGCTACCAACCGAGTTAGAGTTCGGCTCTCCACGAGTCCGGGCTTACTCAGAAGACATCTCAAATGATACCCGGCTGGTCGAATTAGATCAGTTGGAAGAAGCGAGGGATATCGCAACAATCCAGTTGGCAAGGTATCTCCAAGGCCTGCGTTGCTACCACAATCGCAATGTCCATGGCCGCGCCTTTTTGGTCGGAGATCTCATCTTGAGGAAAATACAGACCACCAAAGACAGGGCACCAAACTATCCCCAATCTGGGAAGGGCGTTCATTAATAGCCGAGGTCACGCGGCCAGGGCGCCTACCGACTGAAGACCCAAGATGGTGCCCTCATCCAACAACTCTGGAACATAGAACAGCTACGTCCTTTCTATACCTGAGTTTCTTATTTTTCCATGTGTACAATTCCACTCTGACTCACTACGCCGCTTGTTTCAACCGAGTAGTGAGTCGGCGGCTACATGTATCTTATATGCTTCGTCAATAATATACGAGCCTATTTTACTTAAGTTACGAAGCTTCACTATGATTTATATCATGTTTGCCTGAGTACAGCCTTCTGGCGATGAACGATTTATTAAGTTCCTATAGACTACTCGGTGCAGACCGTATAATCGAGTAAAGCTAATGACAACTGAGTAAGTAGTTTAAAGCTCGGCGGCATTGCACATATATTTTACACCTGTCTTTATAAAGTCAACAATACACCGACTGCATGATGTACTGTTTTTTACAGACCCAGGTCTCGGTGATAATTCTGGCAGTCGGCCTCGGCCTTGGCTATCAACTCCAGTGCACTTTAGGAGTTGTCTCCTCGGCAAACCCTCCCCGATGGTTTCAACATCTGCCTTGGGTAGATGGACTTAGGTCATAGCTAGGGTTCGGGCATGCGGTAATAACATGCTCATCCGAGTACCTCTTCAGGGCACTCGGTGCATCCTCAAGGCGTGACTCCACTTGGGTGCGATCGAGGCTGCAGGGTGCTGGTTCCACGGGGCCAAGGATCCATGAGGTCAAGGAGCCGCTCTCACGGATCCGAGGAGGGCCTTCTGTGACTCCTTGACGACCTTTATCTCCTCTACATAAGCCTGAAATTGGGCTTGGGAATTGGCTCTAGCAGCTACCCGGGTTCACCGACAAGTAAACTTGTCATGCAAAGCTGCAGATGGAGTAATTAATGGATTGGTCATGATCAGTGTCAAAAGGGAGACTTACTGTCGTAGTCGGCCTCCCATCTGGCTATGGTCCTCTCCAGTTCAACTTTGTCCTTCTCGAGCTTGATATTGGCCTCCTTCAACTCGGCCTTCTCTTGCTCAAGCTCGGTTCTGGCCTTTGTCAGGACGGCCTTGTCCTTTTCAAGCTCGGCCCTGGCTTTCTTGGCCTTCTTCAGCTGGATTTCTCCCTTTGTCTAGGTCTTCAACTCGGCTTCGAGGGCTTCACGACAGATTAGTCAAGAACTCGACATTGAAGTCAAGACACAACTGGGTAGTCAGGAACAACACAGCTAGAGAAATATACTAAGGATCCGGTCAGGAAGATACATCCTGGAGGCTTACCTCTTATCTTCTTGGCTTGGTTCCAATTCTCAGCCCTAAGCTGAGTAACAGAGTCCCTCAGCCAAGACTCCCTCTCCTGGCAGCGCCCTTCTACTTTGGCCTTCAAGGCACGAAGCTGGTCCAACTCTTGGAGCTGGGGGGCCACCCGGATCAAGACTTCGCTCATTCTCTCCAACCGATCAACAAGTTTCTACTCAGGGAAAAACAGAGCAAAACAGAGTCAGCCGTCAGATCGCTCATACGAGCAAGATAACCAAGACTACAATACGACGAAGGTCATACCTGGATCCCCTACGACGCAGCGAGTGTAGCGCGCAGCAAGCTTTCGTGCTCCCTTTCCACCGCAACCTCGTCATGCTTATAACTCCTTACGGTTCCGTCGGGCGCCGTCCAATGGAACGTCCACGGGAACTTGCGAGGAGGAGCCTCGAGCCTGGGGAGGTCCAGCTTATCTGAAGGAGGAGGCAGCGACGATGACGACAATGACGACCACGATGGTGACGGACTCCTAGCCACCAACTCGGCGGCCCCCGGGGCCTCGGGGGCTGGCTTAGGAGCTGCAGCCGTGGCTTCAACAACGGGCGCTGGCTCAGGGGCTGCCACGATAGCTTAAACGACAGGCACTGGCTCAGGGGCTGGAGCAGTGGCTCCGGCAACTGTCCCTTGGTCGATCGGTGTTGGTGGCCCTGCAATCAGGGCTGTCTCAGTTTCTACAACTGAGACCACCGCCGGCTCAGCAGGCATGCTCGCTGGCGCCGACTCGGCTGGGGAAGGATCGACAGTGGGGGTGGCCGACGTGGTCTCCTTGAGATCAATGTCGACCCGCCTCCTGCACAACGAATCCAATATCAAGACATCACAATCATAAGCATGACTTTCAGAAGACCCAGAATGACCTACCTCTTGGAAAACTTAAGCTTCTGTCCGGGAGATCCAGAGGTCGGCGCTGGAGGGCCGCTAGCTGTCGGGCCGGAGGGCGTGGCAGTCGGTAATGGCATTTTAGTCCTGGTCGGCCCCGTCCGTGGTGTGGCCGGCTTGGGCGCTTGGGTACTCGGCGGCGTTGTGGTCGACCTCGTACTCGGCGGCTCTCTGGTTGGGCTCGACGATCTGGAGCTCGACCGCACGGGTCCCGGTCTAGGGCTCAATGGTCTAGGCGCTGCGCTGGCGGTGTCCCATATCTTCAGACTCTCGGTAGCGATGCTCGGCTTCACAACCTTCGCCTTGCCCCGGTCTACACTGGTTTTCTTCCCCGCTCTCTTTGAGTTGGGCTGGGCGACAGAAGGACTTCTCGGCCTCTTTTTCGATTTAGCGGCCGACAATGGGCGGGAGTCATCAACAAACTCCTTGCACCATTGCAAATAATTCAACAATATACATCACACAATGCTGGTCCATTACGGATACATGTCTACAAGCATTCATCACAGAAGAAAAGCAGAGGTTACCTCTGGGCGAGGCCGGTTTCGGTTATAAGCCGCAATACAGCGCTCCGCGGCCTCGGTCTCGATCACCCCATTGGAGAAATAAGTGAACAGGGTTTCAGTCACTTCTTGCTGGCTGACCACCTCTCGGCTTTCTCGGTCAGGGTCATCCTTCCCTTGATAGTCCCAGCAAAACTCGCTCCTCAACTTCAGAGGCTGAATGTGCCGGGTCAGGAAATGCTTGGCCACCCAAGGGCCGGTTAGGCCGGCTTCCTTAAACCTCTCTAATCTAGCCAGCAACTGATGCACCTGGCCTATCTCTTCGAAGGTTGGATTCGACGACCAATTGGGCGAGATCGTCGAGGGCTTTTCAGTGAATGCAGGCAGGGAGGGTGTCAGATCGGAACAATAAAATCACTCCTTATGCCAACCTTTCAAGGAGGACTTCAGAGGGAGACTAATATATATCTTCTTCATCTCACTTCTTGTGGAGGCCATGGGCCCCGGGTACCTCATCACCAGCATATGGGCCACTCGGATAGAAGATGGACCGAATCATGTAGTTAGAGATAAGATAGCACCCGACAGACTTTGCCTTGTACGATAGGGAAAACATAGTCTTAGTCGGATAAGTTTCTATCTCTAAGAAGGAAATCTCTTAGTCGTATCCGGCTGGGATCCTTATCCTGTACCTACCCCAGTATATAAGGGGAGGCAGGGCGCCCCCTGGGGGCAGAGGATCACAATCACAAGAGTTCATCAGAACCACCACCATATTTCCTCAAAGGAATATATCACAACTAGACGTAGGGTATTACCTCACATCGAGGGCCTGAACCAGTATGAAACTATCCTGTAGTCCTTTGTAGTCCATCGGATTTCCTATCGCTGAATAGCCCCGTGTTATTATTGCCGGTGTAAAACATCGACAGTTGGCGCGCTAGGTAGGGGATCTCGGTGCAATCTACATCCAAGATCTCGATGGATCCAACAAGAGGAGTCGACGGCGACAAGTTCTTCCCCGGAGACACAATTTCCTTTGGAAGCCTCGACTTCATCGCTGACCAGATTGGCAACCTGACCTTGGCCGAAGTAGATCCAATCCAAACGGCCGAGGAACCAACTGACTCCGCCCCAGTCGGCCCACCAGATGCGGCGGCGGTCATCATCAAGCTGCAGCACCAACTTTTTGCTTCGCCGAGCCACGGGATAGCTCTCTCCGCCGGCGTTCGGCCCGAGCTAGGCCTAGAGTGAACTCGGGTCAGGCAAGGAAGGAGGGAGATCCTCAATTTCCCACTCGGATTCGGCGACGCCGCACGTCTACACCGCGCGCGGCACTCCTGATCTCCTGTGCTTCCGTTCGGACACGGCCCTGAGCCGTTCCAGATTGGATCTAGGGTGATTGGGGCAATTCTCACTCTGCTCAACTACGTGGATTCTGACTCCCAGTCGGATAACAGTTCGAACTCTAGTTCGGACACCAGTTTAGCGGGTCTCCACATCCCCCGTGAAATCTTCATGGCATCAACGCCCCCACATGAGGTTCGCCGAGCACAAGAGGAACAACAAGAGGAGGCCTGCTGACTACGACAACAGGAGGAAGCCAACCGCGAGGCTTGCAATGACGGGCTGTGCCAGGCTGGGCGAGTTGCCCAGCAGTAGATCCTCCAAACTAAAGTCGGCGACCACGACGTCTTTGTCACGCCACAACAGAACGTCGTGGCCGCCGCAACCCTGCTGGACATGCTCCACTCGGGCCTGATCACCAGGCCACCCCGATTATCGCCAAGATCAAGGCGATGATCACAGCTGCTGCCTATCAGCACCAACAGCAGTCGGGTGACACAGTTATACCGACCAATCGGTCGGGTTCTCCGGTGGCAAGATCATCTGCGTCAACACAACGCCAGGTGGCCGGCTCCAGCCGGCCACGCGAGGAGTCTAGGCAAACGTCACTTGGCAATACCAACAATGACAACTGGCGACGTCGTCAGTATGACCACCGGCCCAACCAAGATCTCCGAGAATGCCTACAACACGACCTCCGCCACACCATCAACGCCTGGTGCCACAAACGACATGAAGACGAGCGCCGCCAACTGGAGGACGAAAACGAGCGCTTCGGTCTCCATCAACGAGTGGTTAACCGCCGTGGTCGAAGCCCGAGCCCTCACGAAGACGAAGGCATTCCAGCTTTTACCCGGGAGCTATAGGATGTCGACTGGCCGACTGGCTTTAAGCCCACAGGAATTGAAAAGTATGACGGCAAAACAAATCCCGAGTCTTGGCTCACCGTTTATACCCTAGCAGTTCGAGCTGCTGGGGGCGACAACAAAGCCATGGCTAACTACCTCCTAGTCGCGCTAGCCGACTCGGCGAGGACATGGCTGACAAGGCACCCGAGGCGGTCGATCGGTTCCTGGGGAGAACTCAAGGAGCGGTTCATCGCCAATTTTCAGGGAACCTATGAGAGGCCATCTTCTGAGCACGATTTGTATCTATTACACTAGAAGAAGAACGAGTCTCTACGTGATTTTATCAAGAGATTCTCCGAGAAGCGCAACAAGATCCCAATGATCCGAGACGAGGCCGTCATCGCCGCCTTCCGCAAGGGAGTAAAGGACGCCTCGTTCATTGCGAAATTCACTCGGAAGCCTCCACCCTCTGTCCGGGCTCTTTTCAACATGGCCAACAAATACGCTGACTCGGCTGAAGCGGTCGCAGAGGCCCTCGACGAGAAAAAGGTGTCCCGACAGAAATATCAGAAGTCGAAAGCTGACAACGAGCCATCTCAAAGCAAATCTGGCAACCGCAAGAGGAAGTCGGACAACGAGGTGGCCACCGTGGAGCACACTCGGCCACGGCCCCAGCGGAATAACGACTACCAGAAGGTCATGAGCGGGCCATGCCCCTTCCACCCCAACGGCAAGCACGCGGCCAAAGACTGCTACATGCTCAAGAAGTTTGCCTCCGAGTAGGCTTCATTGTCTGGCGCCGACAAGGACAAGGACAAGCTAGACTCGGGCCCGGCCGACGACTTTCAAGACCTCCAGGCCAAGCTCAATCACATTTTTGGAGGGCCGCTCGCGTACGAGTCCAAGCGTAAACAGAAGCTATCAGCGCGTGACATCAACACGGTCTCTACGACGGACATCCCCCAGTACCTGCGCTGGTCAGAGATGGCCATTACCTTCAACCGCGCAGATCACCCAGATCGGGTTTCACAGCCGGGACGCTATCCACTCGTCTTGGACCTGGTCGTCAGAAATATCAGGCTGAAGAAAACCCTCATCGATGGAGGCAGCGCGCTCAACATCTTATTCGCCTAGACTTTAGACGAGATGATGATTCCTTGTTCAGAATTACGGCCGAGCACTGCGCCCTTCCACAGGATAATTCCCGGCCTGTCATCAACTCCACTCGGACAGATCACATTGCCAGTAACCTTCAGCACGCAGGATAACTTCCGCACGGAAAATGTCTGCTTCAAGGTCGTGCAACTCATGGAGCCATCAGTCAAGAAGAAACCGGTGCCGGAGTAGTCGGGGGCGAACCTACCCCGGCTACAGACGAGATGCTACACATATGTCAAGACTGGCGGGCTCCTGTCATCAAATTCCTCCAGGACGATGAACTCCCAGACGATCGCAGTCAAACCGAGCAAGTCAAACGTCGAAGCAAAAGCTTCCTGCTAGTCGGAGAAGACCTGTACTAAAGAAGTGCATCCGGTGTCCTTATGCATTGTGTCACCACCGAGGAGGGCAAGCAGATTCTACAGTCAATCCACTCGGGCATATGTGGCAACCATGCAGCATCTAGGACGTTTGTCAGAAAGGCTTACCGATAGGGATTTTCTGGCCAACAGCAGTAACAGACGCCAAGGACATTGTTCGCAAGTGCGAGGGTTGCCAGTTCTACGCAAGACAAACAAATCTCCAAGCCTAGGAACTCCAAACAATCCCTATCTCCTAGCCATTCGCAGTGTGGGGGCTTGACATGGTCGGGCCTTTCAAGAAAGTGCCAAGAGGGTTCACACATCTATTCGTCGTAGTTGACAAGTTCACCAAGTGGATTGAGGCCAAACCCGTTGCAACAATAACAGCGGCACGCGCAAAGGACTTCATCATGAGTATACTATACCGATTCAGGGTCCCTAACCGCATCATCACCGACAACGGTACTCAATTCGTGGGCGGCGTATTCCAGGACTTCTGTGAAGATTTCGGCATCAAGATCTGCTACGCATCTGTGGCACACCCGTGGAGCAACGGGCAGGTTGAACGAGCCAACGGTATGGTCTTACAGGGTATCAAGGCCAGGATATTCGACCGATTACAACCATATGCGGGCCGGTGGGTACATGAACTCCCATCAATTCTATGGTCTCTCAGAACCACGGTTAGTCGGGCAACAGGGCAATCCCCTTTCTTCCTGGTCTACGGTGCCGAGGCTATGCTACCTACCGAGTTACAGTTCGACTCTCCGCGAGTTCGGGCTTACTCAGAAGACATCTCCAATAATACCCGACTGGTCAAATTAGATCAGCTAGAAGAAGCAAGGGACACCGCAACAATCCAGTCGGCAAGGAATCTACAAAGCCTGTGTCGCTACCACAATCGCAATGTCCATGGCCGTGCCTTTTTGGTCGGGGATCTCGTCTTGCGGAAAATACAAACCACCAAAGATAGGCACAAATTATCCCCAATCTGGGAAGGGCGTTCATTATAGCCGAGGTTACGCGACCAGGCACCTACCGACTGAAGACCGAAGACGGTGCCCTTATCAGCAACTCATGGAATATAGAACAGCAACGTCCTTTCTATACCTGAGCTTTATACTTTCTCATGTGTACAGTTTCCTTGACTCACTGCGCCGCTTGTATCAACCGAGTAGTGAGTCAGGGGCTGCATGTATATATGTGTTTTGTCAACAATATACGAGCTTGTCCTACTACAGTTATAAAGCCTTACTATGACTGTCACGTCTACCCGAGTACAGTTTCTTACATTGAGCGATTTTATTAAGTTCCGACAGACTAACTCGGCGTAGACTACACAGTCAAGCAAAGCTAATGACAACTGAGTAATAATTCAAAGGTTGGCGGCATTGCACATATATTTACACATGTTTTCCACAAAAGTTTATACAGATCGACTACATGATATGTTGCTCTTACAGACCCAGGTCTCGGGTGATTATCTCAGCAGTCGGCCTCGCCCAGGCTATCAGCTCCAGCGCCTCCTCGGGCGTCGTCTCCTCGGCAAACCCCTCCCCGATGGCTTCAATGTCTGCCCTCGGGTAGATTGATTTGGTCATCGCCAGGGTCTGGGCTACGCCGGCAATGACATGCTCATCCGAGTACCTCTTCAGGGCACTCGGTGCATCCTCAAGACGCGCCTCCACTTGGGGGATTTGGCTACATCTGGTTCCCACAGGGCGGGGATCCATCAGATCAAGGAACCCTTTCACGGACCCGACGAGGGCCTCCTTGTAGGAGTACGCGTAGGCTACGATAGCAGAAAATAAAAATTTCTACCGCGCACACCAGGACATCATGCGAGAGAGGGATCATGGATCGTTACCACTAGACGCGCAGTGCAGCGGAAGAAGTGTTGGAGAAGCCGGTCCAACCACGCGCGCGTCGAGGTAGTAGTGGAAGTAGTTGATCTCCGGCCAATCAACGCCGCAACGAGCAGCGCCTCTACGGGTATCCACACTTCTAGGGCTGGAACGCCGATCGCGAGTGTACTAGCACTCGTGAGCGGCTAGGGTTTGGCTCGGAAGGTGGCGGCTAGGGTTTTGCTCGAGGCTAACAGAAAACACACACGTGAAACTCCTTAGCCTCTCGCCTCCCTATATATAGACCTCCTCACTCGGGCCTCGTGGACCGAGGCCCAGTAAGAGTCTACTCGGATCTCTATCCGAATCGAGCCCATATTCGAATCACATTCGAATAAGTGTTCCAACCCATTAAGTGTGCGACTCTGTAGGTTCACGTATATTTTGTCACGACCCAGAAATGCCTTTCTGGTCACCCTGTTAATAGCAGCCTCTAGCAAGGCATATTAGCCCCAAAATATACGTAAAGATCATATCGGCTGAACCTGTAATGTCCTTATGTACAAATCCCTTTGCCTCACGATATCGATTGAGCTCAAGGCGAGACTTGTGTCATCCTCTTAATAGCTCAATCACTCTCTCGATCCTGTGATGGATTACAAACTTGTGATTGACACCTCAATCACCGTAGCATGGCCATGCACTTCCATAATCCATTACATCGAGGGGCCCAGAGATATCTCTCCCATAAGGAGGGGCAAATTCTATCTTGATCATTCATATCCCACTACATGTTTCATAGCAAACCCGAAGACTACTTTTATGACTACCCAGTTATGGAGTAGTGTTTAGTAGTCCCAAAATAAGCTACTACGTATGTTGGGAACCATGATGATCTCAAATTTAAGGACTCTACATAAACACTACTTGAGACTAACTGATGACACATGAAATCTCTGCAGTATCTCATGGCGGGTCTATCCAACATATGTTCACTAACATATGTCCATATTATCGATTTGGTATCTCCATACCATGATCCATGAGACATGATCATCAATCAATACATATGCTGATATTAGAATCATATTTGTTCCTCATATGATATATGATCAGGGATCATTAAGAAATAGCAACATTTGACATTAAGAGTCTCATGAATAAGTCACATACTCATAGATCAATAATGATGGTGTCTATTTCAAGGAACAAATCAATACATTATAAACATAGCATGTGATATATATAACATCTCCATGTTGCCTCTAGGGCATATCACTAACACTCTTGTGAATCCCTGATAACCCTTATCTCCTCTGTGTAAGCCCGATATTGGGCCTGGGCATTGGCTCTGAGGTCTACCCGAGTCCATTGACAAGTAAACTTGTTAGGCACGGCTGCAGATGGAATGATTAAAGGATTGGTTAAGATCATTGTCGAGATGGAGACTTACTCACGTAATCAGTCTCCCACTCGGCCACGGTCTTCTCCAGTCTAGCTTTTTCTTTGCCGAGCTTGATGTTGGCCTCTTTTAACTCGGCCTTCTCCCATTTGAGCTCGGCGTTGGCCTTTGTCAAGTCGGCCTTGTCCTTTTCAAGCTCGGCCTTGGCTTCCTCAGCCTCCTTCAGTTGGGCTTCCCTCTCTGTTTGGGTCTTCAACTCGGCTTCGAGGGCTGCACGACAGATTAGTCAAGAACTCAACCTTGCAACCAAGACACAACTGGGCAGTCAGGAACAACGTAGCTGGAGAAATACATCAAGGGTTCGGTCGGGAAGATGCATTCGGGGGACTTACCTCTAATCTTCCCGGCTTGGGCCCAAGTTTCATCCTTGAGCTGGGTGGCGGCATCCTTCAGCCAAGCTTCCCTCCTCGCGTGGCGCTCCTCCATCTCGGCCTTCAACGCCCGGAGCTGCTCTAATTCCACGAGATGAGGGGCCATTTCGATCAGGATCCCAGTCATCTCCTCATTACGATCAACAAGCTTCTGCTCAGGGAGAGAACAAGTCAAGAGCGGAGTCAGACGTCAGAACAGGAAGACCACCAGGACTCCACCGAAAGAATCATACCCGAACCCCCTTGGACCCGGCAATGGCAGCGCGAAGCAAGCTTTCGCATTCCCTTTCGCCGTGGCCTCATTGAGCTTAAGCCTCTTCGCGGTTCCATCAGGCGCCGTCCAGGTGAACGTTCGGGGAAACTTACGTGGAGGAGCTTCAATCTGAGGAAGGTTCAGGATCTCCAGCGGCAACAACGACGACCATGACGGCGACGGGGTCCTGGCCCCCACACGGCGTCCCCTACGGCCTCGGGGGTCGACTCGGGGGCTCCGGCAACAGCCTCGGCAGTGGGCATCGACTCAGGGGCTGGGGCAGCAACCTCAGTAACCGCCCCTTGGTCAGGACTACCTCAGTCTCCGTGACTAGGATGGCCACCGGCTCAGCGGGTGTGCTCGTGGGGGCCGGCTCGGCTGGGGCGGGTTCTTCAAGGGGAGCGGTCGGAGCGGTCTCCTTGAGATCGATATCAGCACGCTTCCTGCATGGCAAAACAGACATCAAAATACTACTACAATAGACAAGAATCTCAGAAGATCCAGAGCAGCTTACCTCTTGGAGAACTTGAGCTTCCCGCCGGGCGATCCGGGTCCCGGCAGAGCACTACGCCCAGTTGTTGGCCTGGTCGGTGAAGCAGTCAGCGGCGGCGTGGCAACTGGAGGTGGCCCTGTTGGTGGCGTGTCCGACTCGGGCATCCGTTTACTTGGTGACGCATGCTCGGACCGTGTACTCGGCGGTGCTTTTGCCGGGCTCGGTAATGTCGAGGTCGGCCGTACTGATCCCAACCTGGGACTTGATCGCCTGGGTGCCGCGGCGGCGGTGTCCTTTATCTTCAGACCTCCTACTACGACACGCGGCGTTATGGCCCCCTCGCCCCGATATAGAACAGGCTTTTTCCCCGCTCTCTTGCAGTCAGGTTGGGCAGCAGGGGGGCTCCTCGGCCTCTTCTTTGATTTAACGGCTGACAACGGGCAGGAGTCCTCATCGAACTCCTCACATTCCTACAGAAGATTCAATAACATAATCACATAATGCTGGGCAATCGTAGATACAAGCCTAAAGGCATTCGTCACAGAAGAAGGGCAAAGATTACCTTGGGACGGGGCTGAAGGAAGCTATAAGCCGTGGTCCAGCGTTTATCATCTTCGGTCTCGATCACCCCTTCGAAGAAGTAACCAAACAGGGTCTCGGTCACCATGTACTTGTTGGCCGACTCGTGGCTTACTCGGTCAGGATCATATTTGCCCTGAAAATCCCAGCCGAACGCGCTCCTCAGCTTCAGCGGCTGGATGCGCCAAGTCAGGAAACGCCGGGCCACCCAAGGCCCAGTCAGGCCAGCTTCCTTAAGCTTATCTAATTTCCCCAATAATTGATGCACTTGGCCCATCTCCTCAAAGGTTGGATCTGTTGACCAATTTGGTGAAACTACCGGTGGCAAGCCGGTGAATGGATGCAAGGAGGGAGCCAGATCTGCGCAATAGAACCACTCCTTGTGCCAGCCTTTCAAGGAAGATTTCAAGGGGAGATCAAGATATGTTTTCTTCCCATCACTCCTCAACTGGAGACTAGCCCCCCAATCACATTGATATTATTCTTGGAGGGCTAGGGTTTGATGTGGAATAGATTCCTAAAGAAATTAAAATGGGGCTCCACACCCAAAAAGCACTCGCAGAGAGTAACAAATATGGAGATTTGAAGAATTGAGTTGGGATTCAAATTCACCAACTCCAACCCATAGAAGTCAAGGATGCGGCGGACGAACGCAGAAGAGGGAAGGCACAAACCCCGATCGAAAAAAGAGGCAAAAACTACTGTTTCGCCAGATTGGGGATTTGGGACTGACTCACCCTTAGCCGGCCGCCAACGGATCACCTCCTGGCTGGGTAACTTCAATTGACTCTCCAGCAGCTTCAGTTTCACCGAGACGCAATCCGATGTCGGCCAGGCATTCCCCGGCGCACTCGCAGGATCCGAAGCTTTCGACATGGTTGGGGGTGGAGAGATTTGAGGGAAAAGCGATTGGGGGCTTGGAATAGATGAAGAGGATTGGAATCGCCTGAGTTCGAGCGGGGAACAGCAGCAGCAGCTAACCCTAGCCGAGCAGGAGGCGAAAAGTTGGGCGCGAAGGCGGAAGACGAAGCGATTGGCTGATTTGGGGAAGATAAAGGAATCTTTTTCTCTCTAGCTGCTTTTTATAGAGCCAATACCGATTAAATGGGCTTGGGCCACACAGTCGGTACTAGGCCACCAATACATGAGTTCCTACAGTAGCATGCTCCATGTGGGCTGCCCGTAGGTGTGGGTGCCATGGGCCCCGGGTACCTCATGACAAGCATATGGGCCACTCGGATAGAGGATGGGCCTAGCCTTGTAATTAGAGATATAGCTAGATTCGGCAGACTTCGCCTTGTATAGAAAGGAATGTACAGTCCTAGTCGGGTATGTTATATCTCTAAGGGGAGATCTCCTAGTCGTAATCCGATGGGGACTCCTACCTTGTAACCCTGTCCCCCAGTATATAAGGGGAGGCAGGGCGCCCCATGAGGGCAGAGAAGAGCTCATAGAAGCACACGGCCATACAGTTCATCAGAACTACCACCGTATATCCTCAAAGGAATACATACAAACTGGACGTAGGGTATTACCTCACATCGAGGGCCTGAACCAGTATAAAATTTCCTTGTGTTCCTTTGCAATCCACCGAGTTTACATCCGCCGACTAGCCCCATATATTTATTGCCGGTGTAAAACATCGACAGTTGGCGCGCCAGGTAGGGGCTTCGGCGCGATCTACGTCTACAAGCTCGATGGACCCAGCAACCGAAGTCGACGGCGGCAAACTCCCCCCCGGAGATACAATCGCATTCAGAAGCCTTGACTTCGTCGCCGACCAGATCGGCAATCTCACTCCGGCCGACACGGACCCGATCCAACCGGCCGAGGAACCAGCCGACTCCGCGCCAGTCGGCCCACATGACGCTGCGGCAATCTTCGACGACATGCTGCGGCGATCTCCAATACGCCCGAGTCCAGGGACAACTCTTCCTCCCAGTGTTCGACTCGGACTCGGTTCTGAGCCAGCCGAGATCGGGCCGAGAAGGGAAGAGATCGTCAACTTCCCGTTCGGACTCGGCGACGCCGCGGATATCTACAATCTACATCCGACGCGGCAAACCCGATCCCCTGGAGTTCGACTCGGATACGGCTCCGAGCCGCTTGAGATCGGATCTAGGGAGGTCGGAGTTACAATCACCCCCATCAACTATTCCGACTACGACTCTCAGTCGGACTACGACTCCCAGTCGGATTCCGACTCCAAGTCGGATACCAGCTCGGCAAGCTTCACTCCGCCACGAGAAATCTTCATGGCATCCAAAGGCTCTACTCCTACTCAGGAATCACGCCGACTACACGAAAAACAAGAGGAGGAGGCCTGCCGTCTGCGAGAACAACAGGAGGAAGAAACAAGACGCCTGCACGCCCACAACGACGGCCTACGCAGGGCTGGGCGAACCGCTCAGCAACAAACCCTCCAAACAAAAGTCGGCGACCACGACGTCTTTGTCATGCCACAACAGAACATCGTGGCCGCCGCAACCCTACTGGACACGGTCCAACTTGGGCCTGATCACCAGGCCACCCCGACGATCGCAAGGATAAAAGCCATGCTTACCGCTGCCGCATGTCAGCAGCACCAACAGTCGGGCAACACACTCGTACTGACCAGTCAATCAACTTCCCCAGCGGCAGTCTCATCCACCTCAAAGCGACGTCGAGCGGCCGGCTCTAGTCGGCAGCACGCGGAGTCAAGCCAGACGTCACTCGGCAACCACAACAACCAGCAACGTCGAAGCGACCGTCGGGACAGCCAGGACCTCCGAGACCGACTGCGGCGCGACCTTCAGCAAGACATTAATGCTCGGCACCGCAAACGAGAAGAAGACGAGCAACGCCAACTGGAAGACGAGAACGAGCAATTCGGCCTCCACTACGAGCGGTTTCGCCGCCGTAGTCGAGGTCGGAGTCCTCATGAAGATGACGGAGTACCGGCCTTCACTCAGGAGCTACAACAAGTCGACTGGCCGTCAAGTTTCAAGCCTACAGGCATCAACAAATACGATGGCAAGACCAATCCCGAGTCCTGGCTCACGGTCTACACTCTGGCAATCCGAGCTGCTGGGGGAAATCACAAAGTCATGGCTAACTACCTCCCAGTCGCTCTAGCCGACTCAGCGAGGACATGGCTAACAGGACTTCCCAAGCAATCAATCGGCTCCTGGGGAGAACTCCGGGAACGCTTCATCGCCAACTTCCAGGGAACGTACGAAAGGCCATCTTCCGAGCACGACTTATATCAGTTGCATCAAAGGAAGAACGAGTCTCTTCGTGACTTCATCAGGAGGTTTTCTGAGAAGAGGAACTCAATCCCGAAGATCAAGGACGAGGTCGTCATCGCCGCCTTTCGAAAAGGAGTCAAAGACATCTCGTTCATCGACAAATTCACGCGGAAGCCTCCCAACTCTGTCAAGGCCCTATTCGACATGGCAAACAAGTACGCCGACTCGGCCCACGCTGTTGCCGAGGCCCTCGATGACAACAAATCACCCTGACAGAAGAAGCGGGACGACACCGACGACGCGGTCCCAACTAAAGCTGGGAATCGCAAACGCAAGTCAGACGGCTCCATTGTGGCAGTCGGTCACAACCGCCTCCGACCTTCAACAACTGAGGATTATCAGAACAACAAGTGACATGCTCGGGGGCTCACAAGCTCAAACACGAGGATGGCATCCCCACTCCCAAATACCGAACAGCTAAGTCGCTTTCTGATAAACATCTCCTCACTCGGCCTTGCTAGTGCCACAGCCGCTTACACCTAATAGGTGTATAAGCTGCGCATTTACTTTTTTCTGTTTTTGCTCTTAAATGATTGCAAAAGTACTCGAGTAGCATAAATCTCGATCCGTGAAACTCTGCTCCATGTAAGACGAACTCAAGTCACCCAAAACGCGTGCCTGGGAAAGAGCCATGAGCCAACTCCCGACGCTAGGGGGCTATGACTAGTCGGGCAGAGTGCTTAAACGTAAGGGGTCAACTACTCGAGGAAATTAATATCAAAAAGAGGAAGAACACGTATTTACATACATTGTAAAATACATTTTATTCGGGTGATTATTTTCATCATCAGATGCTACTCATCCGATATTTTTATATTGCAGGCCCAGCTCCGGATATGCGTGACAGGAACTCAGGGCTTCGAGCCTATCTCCTACGCTCGGGGGCTGGACAAGTCTGCCGAAATACACTCGGGATGCTCCATGAGGGCTACTTACCGAGTACTTGCGCCAGTCGGGACGTCATCTTCCCCGACTACGCTCCATGGGAGCTAACAATCGGCCCCCGGCGCCAGTCGGGGCTGTATACCACTCGGCTAAATAGGGTATGCCCCATGAGGGTCGCCAGCCGAATCCTACGCTAATGCTAGGTTCGGGTACCTTATTTGGTCACGGTTCTGTCAGGTTGGGTACGCCCCATGAGGGTCGCTAGCCGAATCCTATGCTAATGCAAGGTTCGGGTGCCTAGCTTGGCTATAATTCTGTTGGATAGGGTACGCCTCATGAGGGTCGCCAGCCGAACCCTCTGCTAATGCAAGGTTCGGGTACCTTGTTCAGCTTTACCCAAGTCAGAGAAGACTTATACCGTCAAAGTGCATCCGGAGTTCTCATGCACTGTGTCACACCTGAGGAGGGCAAGCAGATCCTGCATTATACCCACTCAGGCTTACGTGGCAACCAGTTTGCATCCAGAACGTAAGTTGGAAAGGCTTGCGAATAAGGATTTCTCTGGCTGATTGCGGTTACCAACACCAAAAAACTCATCCTGACATGCGATGGATGATACTTCTCTAGAGCTATGCTGGATAGGTCGGCTCAGGCCGGCTTATTTGGTAGCAGCCACCAAGATATGAGTTCCTACAGTAGCATGCTCCATGTGGGCCGCCCGCAGGCTGAGTTGAAATTATAGCGCTGGTGCTACCCACAGGAACCGATGAGGTAAACAGATATGCTTCATGAGAGCCTTATTGCTAAACATATATGTTTGGGTATCTGTCTTATCCACCAGGTCTCGAGGATACATCCTTACAAGGATCACAAGCTGGTCTTCATTAAAATTGGAGATGCAGGTATCTCTCTCGAGTACACCTAACCACGTAATGGATTTATTTTCATACAGTGGTACTCGGCCTACATGCGTGGCCACCAGTTGCCATGAGCAGCATTATTCCCGCTGACATGACGCGGATGAGTCTAACTTTCGAGTAGTTCACTACTCGGGAGAGACTATAAATTTCTCATTCCCGCTGACATGACGCGGATGAGTCTAACCTTCGAGTAGTGCACTACTCGGGAAAGACTATAAACAATCTTCCAGCTGACGAGCTGAAGAGTCTAACTTCCGAATGGGACGCCACTCGGGAAAGACTATAAACACCTTTTCCGGCTGACATGATGCCGATGAGTCTAACTTTCGAGTAGTTCACTACTCGGGAGAGACTATAAATTTCTCATTCCGCTGACATGACGCGGACGAGTCTAATTTTCGAGTAGTATACTACTCGGGAAAGACTATAAACACCCCCTTTCCAGCTGACATGACGCTGAAGAGTCCCATATACGAGTAGCATCCTACTCGGCAAGACTATAAACGCACATTCCGACTGACATGAAGTCGAAGAGTCCTATATACGAGTAGTTCCCTACTCGGCAAGACTATAAATCATATTCCGGTTGACATGATACCGAAGAGTCTCATGTACCAGTAGTAATCTACTCGGGAAAGACTACAAGGTTAAAGATCTTTGACTTCATGTTTAATTGTTTTCACAATTAAGCACAAAGTCGGGGGCTACACCTAATAGGTGCGCCTATTCGGCGCACACTATTCCAACATCTACATCGAGACCTTCATAGCCTCGCTGCCAGCTGACATGAAGCAGGACTCGGGAGAAGCAGCACTCAGACAAAGAGTACTCGGGAGCAATGCACTCGGGAAGACTTCACCGTGGAGGATGAGCACTCGGCATCAGCTATGACTCAACTATGAAGGTCTCGGGGGCTACTGTGGGTGCCATGGGCCCCGGGTACCTCATGACAAGCATATGGGCCACTCGGATAGAGGATGGGCCTAGCCTTGTAATTAGAGATATAGCTAGATTCGGCAGACTTCGCCTTGTATAGAAAGGAATGTACAGTCCTAGTCGGGTATGTTATATCTCTAAGGGGAGATCTCCTAGTCGTAATCCGATGGGGACTCCTACCTTGTAACCCTGTCCCCCAGTATATAAGGGGAGGCAGGGCGCCCCATGAGGGCAGAGAAGAGCTCATAGAAGCACACGGCCATACAGTTCATCAGAACTACCACCGTATATCCTCAAAGGAATACATACAAACTGGACGTAGGGTATTACCTCACATCGAGGGCCTGAACCAGTATAAAATTTCCTTGTGTTCCTTTGCAATCCACCGAGTTTACATCCGCCGACTAGCCCCATATATTTATTGCCGGTGTAAAACATCGACAGTAGGCTGAGTTGAAATTATAGCGCTGGTGCTACCAACAGGAGCCGATGAGGTAAACAGATATGCTTCATGAGAGCCTTATTGCTAAACATATATGTTTGGGTATCTGTTTTATCCACCAGGTCTTGAGAATATATCCTTACATGGATCACAAGCTGGTCTTCATTAAAATTGGGGATGCATGCATCTTTCTCGAGTACACCTAACCACGCCGTGGATTTATTTTCATAAAGTGGTACTCGGCCTACATGCGTGGCCATCAGTTGCCATGAGCAACATTATTCCAGCCGATATGACGCTGAGGAGTCTAACTTTTGAGTAGTGCACTACTCGGGAGAGACTATAAATTTCTCATTCCCGCTAACATGGTGCGGAGGAGTCTAACTTCTGGGTGGGACGCCACTCGGGAAAGACTATAAACTCTCTTTCCAGCTGACATGAAGCTGAAGAGTCCCATATACGAGTAGCATCCTACTTGGCAAGACTATAAACACACATTCCGATTGACACGAAGTCAAAGAGTCCTATATACGAGTAGTTCCCTACTCGGCAAGACTATAAAGTTTATTCCGGTTGACATGATACCGAAGAGTCTCATATACCAGTAGTATACTACTCGGGAAAGATTATCAGGTTAAAGATCTTTGACTTTATGTTTAATTGTCTTCACAATTAAGCACAAAGTCAGGGGCTACACCTAATAGGTGCGCCTATTCGGTGCATACTATTCATACATCTACATGAAGCCCTTCATAGCCTCGCTGCCAGCTGACATGAAGCAAGACTCGGGAAGAAGACTCACTCGGACAAAGAGTACTCGGGAGCATCGCGCTCGGGCAATCTTCACCGTGGAGGATGAGCACTTGGCATCAGCTATGACTCAACTATGAAGGTCTCAGGGGCTACTGTGGAGGCCATGGGCCCCGGGTACCTCATCACCAGCATATGGGCCACTCGGATAGAGGATGGGCCAAATCATGTAGTTAGAGATAAGATAGCACCCGGCAGACTTTGCCTTGTACGATAGGGAAAACATAGTCTTAGTCGGATAAGTTTCTATCTCTAAGAAGGAAATCTCTTAGCCATATCCGGCTAGGATCCTTATCCTGTACCCCTGCCCCCCAGTTTATAAGGGAAGGCAGGGCGTCCCCTAGGGGAGGAGGATCACAATCACAAGAGTTCATCAGAACCACCACCATATTTCCTCAAAGGAATACATCACAACTGGACGTAGAGTCTTACCTCACATCGAGGGCCTGAACCAGTATAAAACTCTCCTGTAGTCCTTTGTAGTCTATCGGATTTCCTATCGCTGAGTAGCCCCGTGTTATTATTGCCGGTGTAAAACATCGACACTTTTCAACTGAAGGCCAGCCCCCCCAATCACCTGAACCTTATTCTTGGAGGGTTGGGGCTTGATGTGGAATAGATGCCTAAAGAAGTTAAAGTGGGGTTCTACACCCAAATAGCACTCACAAAGAGTCACGAAGATGGAGATTTGAAGGATCGAGTTGGGATTCAGATTCACCAACTCCAATCCATAAAAGTTAAGAAGACGGCGAAAGAACTCGAAAGAGGGAAGAAACAAACCCCGGTCAAAGAAAGAGGCAAAAACAACAGTTTCGCCAGATTAGGGATTTGGGACCGACTCACCCTCAGCCGGGTGCCAACGGATGATATCACGGCTTTGCAGCCGTAGCAACTTCTCCAATCTTTCCAGCTTCGACTGGCTGCAATCCGAGGTTGGCCACCCTTTGTCTGACGCCCCAATGAAATCTGGAACCTTCGGCATGGCTTGGGGGACAGGAGATTTGGGGGAAATATGGTCGGGGGCTTGGAATGGACAAATGGATGTGGAATCGCTCGAGCTTCAGTGGGGAAGAGCAAGCAATGATTGGTCGCGTGGGGAAGATGAGGAATCTTTTCTCTCTCCCTCAACCTTTATAGAGCCTATGCTGACTAAATTGGCTTGGGCCTACACAGTCGGCATTGGGCCACTAAGATATGAGTTCTTATAGTGGCATGCTCAATATGGGCCGCTCGCAGGCTAGGTTAAAATCGCAGTGCTGATGCTACTAACAAGAACCGATGAGGTAAACAGATAAGCTTTATAAAGGCCTAATTGCTAAACACATGTGTTTGGGTATCTGTTTTATCCACCAGGTATCGAGGATATATCCTTATAAGGATCCCAAGCTGGTCTCCATTAAAGTTGGGGATGCAGGTATCTTTCTTGAGTACACCTGACCAAGCAATGGATTTATTTTCATAAAGTGGTACTCAGCCTACATGCTTGGCCACCAGTTGCCATGAGCAACATTATTCCAGCTGACATGATGCTGAGGAGTCTAACTTCCGAGCAGTGCACTACTCGGGAGAGACTATAAATATCTTTTCCAACTGAC
This sequence comes from Oryza meyeriana var. granulata, assembly GCA_003991445.1. Classification (NCBI taxonomy): domain Eukaryota; kingdom Viridiplantae; phylum Streptophyta; class Magnoliopsida; order Poales; family Poaceae; genus Oryza; species Oryza meyeriana. Next base: position 55,013 of record RYFJ01003278.1, read on the forward strand.
ATGATGCCGATGAGTCTAACTCCCGAGTGGGACGCCGCTCGGGAAAGACTATAAACCCCCTTTTTCCAGCTGACACGAAGCTGAAGAGTCACATATACGAGTGGCATGCTACTCGGCAAGACTATAGATCATATTCTAGTTGACATCATACCAAAGAGTCTCATATACCAGTAGTAATCTACTCGGGAAAGACTACAAGGTTGAAAATCTTTGACTTTATGTTTAATTGTCTTTACAATTAAGCACAAAGTCAGGGGCTACACCTAATAGGTGCGCCTATTCAGCGCACACTATTCATACATCAATATGAAGCCCTTCATAGCCTCGCTGCTAGCTGACATGAAGCAGGACTCGGGAAGAAGAAGCACTCGGACAAAGAGTACTCGGGAGTAATGCACTCAGGCAATCTTCACTGTGGAGGACGAGCACTTGGCATCAACTGTGACTCAACTATGAAGGTCTCAGGGGCTACCGTGGAGGCCATGGGCGCCGGGTACCTCATCACAAGCATATGGGCCACTCGGATAGAGGATGGGCTAAATCTTGTAGTTAGAGATATAGTAGCACCCGGTAGACTTTACCTTGTACAATAAAGAATATACAGTCTTAGTTGGGTAAGATATATCTCTAAGAAGGAAATCCCTTGGCCGTATCCAGCTGGGACTCCTACCTAGTACCCCTGTCCCCCAGTATATAAGGGGAGGCAGGGCGCCCCCTAAGGGCACGAGATCATTGATCAACACAGCACCTCAAAGGAATACCACCACAACTGGATGTAGGGTATTACCTCACATCGAGGGCCTGAACTAGTATAAAATCCCCTTGTGTTCCTTTGCAATCCACCGAGTTTCCCCTCGCCGAGTAGCCCTATAGTTATATTGCCGGTGTAAAACAATATACGTCGCACGATGCTGGGCAATTATGGATACATGTCTACAAGCATTCATCACAGAAGAAAAGCAAGGGTTACCTCGGGACGAGGTCGGTTTCGGCTATAAGCCGCGACGGAGTGCTCTGCGTCCTCGGTTTCGACCACCCCACTAGAGAAATAACTGAACAATGTTTCAGTCTCTTTTTGCTGGTCAGCCAGTTCTCGGCTTTCTCGGTCGGGGTCATTTTTCCCTTGGTAATCCCAGCAGAATTCGCTCCTCAGCTTCAATGGCTGGACACACCAGGTCAGGAAACGCCTAGCCACCCAGGGGCCGGTCAGACCGGCTCTCTTCAGTTTCTCCAATCTTGCCAGCAACTGATGCACTTGGCCCATCTCTTCGAAAGTTGGATCTGATGACCAATTGGGCGAGACCGCCGAAGGCAAGCCGGTGAATGGAGCCAGGGAGGGTTCCAGATCAGAACAGTAGAACCACTCCTTACGCCAACCTTTGAAGGAGGATTTCAAAGGAAGATTGATATATATTTTCTTCATTTCACTCCTCAACTGAAGGCCAGCCCCCCCAATCACCTGGACCCTATTCTTGGAGGGCTGGGGCTTGATGTGGAATAAATGTCAAAAGAAATTGAAGTGGGGTTCCACACCCAAGAAGCACTCGCAAAGAGTCATGAATATAGAGATTTGCAAGATTGAGTTGGGATTTAGATTCACCAACTCTAATCCGTAGAAGCTAAGAAGACGGCAAAGGAATTCAGAAGAGGGAAGAAATAAACCCCGGTCGAAAAAAGAGACAAAAATGACAGTCTCGCTGGTTTGGGGATTTGGAACCGATTCACCTTCGGCCGGCCGCCAGCGGATGATGTTATGGCTTTCCAGCCGCAGCGACTTCTCCAAATTTTCCAGCTTCGACCGGCCACAATCCGAGGTCGGCCACGCCTCATCCGACGCCCCAACGAAATCTGGAACCCTCAGCATGGTTGGGGGACAAGAAGATTTGGGGGAAATGTGGTCGGGGGCTTGGAATGGACAAAAGGAAGCAGAATCGCTCGAGCTTCAATGGGAAGGAGCAAGCAATGATGAACCCTAGCGGAGCGGGAGGTGAAATTTTGGCGCGGAGCTGGGAAGACGAAACGATTGGTCGCTTGAGGAAGATGAGGAATCTTTTCTCTCTCCCCTAGCCTTTATAGAGCCTATGCCAACTCATAGGCTTGGGCTTACACAGTCGGTACTGGGCCACCAAGATATGAGTTTCTACAGTAGCACGGTCAATATGGCCCGTTCGCTGGCTACGTTAAAATCGTAGTACAGGTGCTACCAACAGAAACCGATGAGGTAAATAGGTATGCTTCATGAAGGCCTAATTGCTAAACATATATGTTTGGGTATCTATCTTATCCACCAGGTATTAAGGATATATCCTTACAAGGATCACAAGCTGGCCTTCATCAACATTGGGGACGCAGGTATCTCTCAAGTACACCTAACCACGCAATGGATTTATTTTCATAAAGTGGTATTCGGCCTACATGCTTGGCCAACAGTTGCCATGAGCAACATTATTCCAGCCGACATGACACTGAAGAGTCTAACTTTCAAGTAGTGCACTACTCAGGAGAGACTATAAATATTTTTTCTAGCTGACATGACGCTGAGGAGTCTAACTTCCGTGGGACGCCACTCGGGAAAGACTATAAACACCCCTTTCCAGCTGACATGAAGATGAAGAGTCCTATATACGAGTGGCATGCTACTCGGCAAAACTATAAATCATATTCTGGTTGACATGATACCAAAGAGTCTCATATATTGGTAGTATACTACTCGGGAAGGACTATAGGGTTAAAGATCTTTGACTTTATGTTTAATTGTTTTCACAATTAAGCACAAAGTCAGGGGCTACACCTAATAGGTGTGCCTATTTGGCGCACACTATTCATACATCAACATGAAGCCCTTTATAGCCTCGCTGCCAGCTGACATGAAGCAGGACTCGGGAAGAAGAAGCACTCGGGCAAAGAGTACTCAGGAGCAATGCACTCGGGCAATCTTCACCATGGAGGATGAGTACTCGGCATCAGCTGTGACTCAACTATGAAGGTCTCAGGGGCTACTGTGGAGGCCATGGGCCCCGGATACCTCATCACAAGCATATGGGCCACTCGGATAGAGGATGGGCCGAGACTTGTAATTAGAGATATAGTAGCACTCGATAGACTTTGCCTTATACAAAAAGGAATATATAGTCCTAGTCGGGTAAGATGTATCTCTAAGAAGAAATCCCTTGGCCGTATCCAGCTGGGACTCCTACCTTGTACCCCTGTCCCCTGGTATATAAGGGGAGGCAGGGCACCCCCTGAGGGCAGAAGATCATTGATCGACACAAATCCTCAAAGGAATACCACCACAACTAGATGTAGGGTATTACCTCACATCGAGGGCCTAAACCAGTAAAAATCTCCCTGTGTTCCTTTGCAATCCACCAAGTTTCCATCCGCCGAGTAGCCCCATATTCATATTGCTGGTGTAAAACATCGACAGTGAGAAATTTCTTGAAGTCTTCGAAGGCTTGATGGGCTTCGGGAGTCCATTAGAAGTTGTCTACTTTCTTCAGTAACTTGAAAAAGGGCATGCCCTGTTTGCCTTGTCGAGAAATGAATCGGCTGAGTTCCGCCATGCAGCCTGTCAGCTTCTGGACGTCCTTCTGGCTAGTCGGGGGCGCCATGTTCATGATTGCATTGACTTTCTCCGGGTTGGCCTCGATGCCCCCAATGCGATACAATGAAGCCGAGTAGCTTGCCAGATGGCACACCAAAGGCGCACTTTTCCGGGTTTAACTTCATCTTGAATCTTCAAAGATTTTGGAAGGTTTCTTCCAGGTTAGCGATGAGGTCTTCTTTGGACTTGGTCTTGATCACCACATCATCAACATAGGCTTCCACGTTGCGCCCGATCTGAGTGTGGAGACACTGCTGAATTGCTCGTTGATACGTTGCTCCGGCATTTTTCAAACCGAACGGCATAGTGATGTAGCAGTACTCTCCAAACGGCGTGATGAAAGACATCTTTAAGCAGCCCTCCTCCTTTATGTTGATTTGGTGGTATCCCGAGTAACAATCGAGAAAGCTGAGAAGTTCGCACCTCGCAGTGGAATCCACCACTTGATCTATTCTCGGTAGACCAAATGGGTCCTTGGGGCAAGCCTTGTTGAGATCGGTGTAGTTGACGCACATGCACCATTTACCATTTTTCTTCCGGACCAGGACTGGGTTTGCCTGCCAGTCCGGGTGGTAGACCTCTCTGATGAACCCGGCTATGAGGAGCTTGGTTATCTCCTCCCGAATAGCATCTTTCCGGTCTTGTGCAAAGCGCCGCAGCCGTTGTTTGACTGGCTTGGCGTCTATCTTGACATTGAGGGCATGCTCGATCACCTCCCTTGGTACGCTCGGCATATTGGACGGTTTCCATGCGAAGGTATCTTTGTTGGCTTGGAGGAAGGTGATGAGCGCGTCTTCCTATTTGGGGTCGAGTCCGATCCCGACTAGAGCAGTCTTGGAGGGGTCGGAAGGGTCTAGGGGGATCTTCTTCGTGTTAGAGTCCGCTAAAATTTTTGACTTTGCTGCTTTTTTCACCGGAACTTGGTCATCCTCGACTTCGGTTGTGACAGCTTGCCAAATGCTGTTGCGTCCGACTGCTGCCTCTTGCGATTGAGCCAACTCGCAGCTCTGCTTGTCGCAGGTGAAGGCTTGCTTGACATCGCTGCGGAGGGAGAGGACTCCGGCTGGCCTAGGAGAACCTTCTTCAACTTGATGTTTTTGACGACCGGGTCCAGGACGAGTGGATAGCGTCCCGGATGTGAAACCCGATCGGGGTGATCTGCGCGATCGAATGTGATGGGCATCTCTGACCAGCGCAAATATTGGGGGACATCCGTAGTGGAGACCAAGTTGACGTCGTGTGCTGTTAGCTTCTGCTTTCGCCTGGACTCGTACGTGAACGGCCCTCCAAAGATGTGGTTGAGCTTGGCCTAAGGATCTTGAAAGTCATTGGCCAGGCCTGAATCTGGCTTGTTTTTGTCCTTGTCGGTGCCAGATGATGAACCTGCTCGGAGGCAAACTTCTTGAGCATGAAGCAGTCTTTGGCCGCGTGTTTGCCCTTGGGGTGGAAGGGGCAAGGCCCGTTCATAACCTTCTGGTACTCGTTGTTTCTTGGGGGCCGCGACCGAGTACGCTCCATGTTGGCCACCTCGTTGTCCGACTTCCGCTTGCGGCTGCCAGACTTATTCTACGATGGCTCGTTGTCGGCTTTCAACTTTTGGTCCTTCTACCGGGGTTCTTTCTTCTCGTCGAGGGCCTCTGCGACCGCTTTGGCTGAGTCAGCGTATTTGTTGGTCATATCAAAGAGAGCCTAGACAGAGGCTGGTGGCTTCCGAGTGAACTTCGCGATGAACGAGGCGTCCTTGACTCCCTTGCGGAAGGCGGCGATGATGACCTCATCCTTGATCATTGGGGTCTTGTTACGCTTCTCGGAGAACCTCTTGATGAATTCATGCAGCGACTCATTCTTCCTCTGGTGCAGCTGATAGAGATCGTGCTCAGAAGACGGCCCCTCGTAGGTCCCCTGGAAATTAGCGATGAACCGCTCCTTGAGTTCTCCCCAGGAATCGATCGACCGCCTTGGGAGCCCTGTTAGCCATGTCCTCGCTGAGTCGGCCAGAGCGACCGGGAGGTAGTTAGCCATGGTTTTGTGGTCACCTCCAGCAGCTCAGATTGCCAGAGTATATACGGTGAGCCAGGACTCGGGGTTCGTTTTACCGTCGTATTTCTCGATCCCCGTAGGCTTGAAGCCCGACAGCCAGTCAACATCCTGTAGCTCCTGGGTGAAGGCTGGAACGCCTTCATCTTTGTGAGGGCTCCGGCTCCGACCACGATGGTTAAACGCTCATGGTTGAGACCGAAACGCTCATACTCGTCCTCCAGTCGGCGGCGCTCGTGCTCTTCGTGTTCGCGATGCCGAGCGTTGATGTTGTGGCAGAGATCGCGTCGCAGGTGGGTGCGGAGATCTTGGCCGCTGCGGCAGTCATACTAGGGATGCCGCCGGTTGTTGTTATTTGTGTTGCCAAGTGACAACTGTTGTGACTCAGTGTGCGGCTGACTAGAGCCAACCACCTGACGCCGTGCTGATGCAGATGAGCCTGCCGCCAGAGAACTTGACTGGTTTGTTGGTATAAGTGTGTCGCCCGACTGTTGATGCTGCTGACATGCAGCCGCTGTAATCATCGCCTTGATCTTGGCTATAGTCGGGATGGCCTGATGATTAGGCCCGAGCTGGAGCGTGTCCAGCAAGGTTGCAGTGGCGACGATGTTCTGTTGTGGCATGACGAAGATGTCGTGGTCACCGACTCTGGTCTGGAGAATCTGTTGCTGAGCAGTTCGCCTAGCCCTGCGTAGCCCGTTGTTGCGAGGCTCACGTTCGGCCTCCTCCTGTTGCCATAGTCGGCGTGCTTCCTCCTCCGGCTCCTCTTGTAGTCGGCGTACCTCTGGTGGAGGGGTTGAAGCCATGAAATTCTCTCGGGGCAGAAGGAAACTCGCCAGGCTAGTGTCCGAACTAGCGTTCAAACTGCTGTCCGACTTGGAATCGGAATCCAAGTAGTTAATTGGAGTAAGGATGACTCCAACCTCCCTAGATCCAATCTGGAACAGTTCTGGGCCATGTCCAAACTGAGCCGCAGGAGATCGGGTCTACCGTGTGAGATGTAGATCCGTGGCATCGCTGAGTCTGCATGGGAGATGGACGATCTCTCCCCTTCCTAGCCTGACCTGGGCTGGCTCGAGGCCAAGCGCAAGTCGGACGCCGAAGGAGAGAGTTGTCCCGAGACCCGAACAGGTGGTAGATCACCGTAGCAATTCGACGAGGGAGGCTGCAACGTCTTGCGGGCCGACTGGCGCAAAGCCGGTTGGTTCCTTGGCCGATTGGATCAGGTCAGCGTCGGCCAAGGTGAGATTGCCAAAAATGTCGGCGACAAAGTCGAGGCTTCCAAATGAGATTGTGTCTCCGGGGGAGAATTTGTCGCCATCGACTCCAGTTGTTGGATCCATCGAGCTTGTAGATGTAGATCTCGCTGGACCCCCTACCTGGTGCGCCAACTGTCGATGTTTTACACCGGCAATATGATTATAGGGCTACCCGGCGGATGGGAACTCGGTGGATTGCAAAGGAACACTAGGAGCTACTGGTTCAGGCCCTCAATGTGAGGTAATACCCTACGTCCAGTTGTGGTGTATTCCTTTGAGGAGGTATGTTAGCTTCTATGAGCTTATGATGTCGTCTGCCCTTAGGGGGCACCCTGCATCCCCTTATATTCTGGGGGACAGGGGTACAAGGTAGGAATCCTAGCCGGATTACAACCAAGGGATCTCCTCTTAGAGATATAATCTTCCCGACTAGGACTGTATATTCCTTATCGTACAAGGCAAAGTCTGCTGGGTTATACTATATCTCTAATTACAAGGCTAGGCCCATCCTCTATCCGAGTGGCCCATATGCTTGTGATGAGGCACCCGGGGCCCATGGCCTCCACAGTTGGAGGAAGCTAGGTACATCGCAACCATCTAGTCAGCAAGGTATCTACAAGGCCTGCGTCGTTATCACAATCGAAATGTCTGTGGCCGCACCATTTTGGTAGGTGATCTCGTCTTGAGAAAAATACAAACCACCAAAGACAGGCATAAACTATCCCCTCTGTGGGAAGGGCCATTCATTATTGCTGAGGTGACACATCTGGGCGCCTATCGACTGAAGACTGAAGACGGTGCCCTAGTCAGCAACTCATGGAATATAGAACAACTACGTCCTTTCTATACCTAAGTCTTGTATTTTCTCTATACATATGTATAAAGTTTTACTCTGACTCACTATGCCACTTGTTTCAACCGAGTAGTGAGTCGGGGGCTGCATGTATTATATGCCTTGTTAATAAAATACGAGCTTGTTTTATCTAAGTTACGAAGTTTTACAAAGATTATGCATATTTGTCCAAGTATAGCTTTTAGTGGTGAACGTTTTTTCTTAAGTTCTTATTGATTCACTCGGCGCAGACTACATAGTTGGGTAAAATTAATGATAGCTCAGAACAAACAAGTACTCAGTAACACTTTGCAAGACATTTATACAAGCATTCACAAAAGTTATATATACACCGACTGCATAATTGTTTGTTCTTACATTCCCAGGTCTTTTGTGATCGCCTCTGCAGTCAGCCTCGCCTAGCTGATTAACTCCAGTGCTTCCTCAGGTGTTGTCTCTTCGGCAAACCCCTCATCAATGGCCTCGAGATCTACCCTAGGGTAGATCGACTTGGTCATGGCAAGGGTTTGGGCCACGCCAACAGCAACACTCTCATCCGAGTACCTTTTCAAGATGCTCAGGGCTTCGCTAAGGCGTGCCTACACCTAGGAGACTGTACTGGAGCTGGTCCCAGTGTGGTGAGGCTCCATAATGTCAAGGATCCCTTTCACGGATTCAGCAAGAATTTCTCGTGACTCCTTGCCAATCTTGATCTCCTCTGCAAAGTCATTGAATTGGGTCTGGGCATTGGCTTTCGAAGCTATTCAGATTCATCGACAAGTATACTTGTTAGCCAAAACACGCAGTCAGAGCAACAAGAAGACAGGTTAAGGTTATTGTCAGGAAAGAGACTTACTTGCATAGTTGGCCTCCACCTTGGCTTTGGCCTTCTCCAGTTCAGCTTTTGCCTTCTCCATCTCCTTCAGCTTGCTCTCCTAGAGTTTTTTTTCCTCTGCTTGGGCCTTCAACTCGGCTTCGAGGGCTGCAAATCAGAATAGTCAAGAACTCGAGATTGCAGTCAGGACAAAACAAGGCAGTCGGGAATCAACAAAGCTAAAGAGAGACATTCTCGGGATTTACTCGGGAAGATTATACAGGAGACTTACTTCTGATCTTCTCGGCTAGAGACCAATTTTTGTCCTGAAGCTTGTCTACTGCTCCCCTTAGCCAAGTCTTCTTCTCTTGGCTAGTCTGTTCCAAGTCATCCTTGGCGGCCTGGAGCTAGCCCAATCGTTGGAGATGGTGTTAACGCCAAAATTTGGTGTGGTTCTTTATTAAATTCGGTTAAGGAACTATCACAGTCAATTAGTGGGGATTAATCCAGAGGAAGCCGAGTTTGGGGAAGGATCGTGAAGACCACGGGAAGGTAGTTAAATATCTTATCTGTAATTAGACAGAGATAATAATTTTTTAGGAAACCTGATCTCGTGTCCGATCAGGGCTTGTTAATTTTCCTTTTCTAGATAGGAAACTCCTGTTTCGTATCCGATCAGGATTGTATCAACTCAGGGTATAAATACGTATGCCCAGGGACCATGTAAACTATCACAAAGATCAATACAACTTCGGCGCATCGCCACCCTCTTTCAACGGGTTCTTGCTTCTCGAACCAGGCTGCATCGGTTAAGTTCGACCTCCTGCAAGAGGGTAAGTCTCGTTACCCCGGCTACCGTATCAGCTAGGACTTCCTCGGTTAGGTCCGATATTCTAGCCGGTTCACGGTAGTCGGCTTACCACGATATATCTGTTCTGTCTACGGCTGCATCAGTTAGGTTTGATCTTATAGTCCGAATAGATATATCACATCACACGTGCATAGATTTATCGGCTTACTGGGTGTAATTTATCATCAGTTTATGCTGCATCGGTTAGGTCCGACCTACTAAACTTCTAGCGATAAATTATTCCCGCTAGGTTGATAGGTTTTATCCAAGCGTCTTATCGGGATGTATAGCCGATAAGTTATCCTACTTTATATCACGATTGCATCAGATCTATCGGCTCATCGAGGTTCTTTTATCATTATTAATCTGTGCTGCATCAATTAAGTTTGAACTACTAGATTGATAATGATAGACTTATCCTTGTTAAGCCGATGGGTGCCCATGCAATGTTCTATCGGAGTGCCTAGCCGATAGGTTATCTTTTATTAGTTAAAGCCGATTGCATTGTTCAACACGTTTTTGGCATGCTACACTGTCATCGGCTTTCCAGCCGATACACGTTATATCAGTAATCGGCTAGTTTATTTATTTATATTGCTATTGGTTCCCTAGCTACATGGTTTATTTATTTTGTCCATCTATGCCATCATCGGCTTCTAGTCGATGTATAAGTGCTCTAGTCCATATCGGCAATCGGCCGATGAGACGAGTCCAATTCGGCTTTCAGCCGATTGGCTCATTGATTTAATATTTTCTATCTCCTTGTCAATTGCAGGGTCAAATTGACTGGCACGCCTATGAACCTCGAATTTTAGGACATGCACTGGAGTTAAGCAAATCTCCCAGGCCTTCGCGTGTCTAGTGCATCAAACCATATCATTAGCTCGTTCCCAACGCTGCCGGTGATTTTCGGTGTCAACACGTGTGGGAGCCATGGGCCCCGGGTACCTCACTACAAGCACATGGGCCACTCGGATAGAGGATGGGCCAGATCATGTAATTAGAGATAAGATAGCACCCGGCAGGCTGTGCCTTGTACAATAAGGAAACATAGCCTTAGTCGGATAGGATTCTATCTCTAATAAGGAAATCCCTTGGTCGTATCCGACTGGGATCCTTACCATGTACCCCTGTCCCCTAGTATATAAAGGGAGGCAGGGCGCCCCATGAGGGCACACCAGATCATTGATCACGAAACCACCCCAGAGGAATAACACCTCAACTGGACGTAGGGTATTACCTCACATTGAGGGCCTGAACCAGTATAATTCTCCTGTGTTCCTCTGCAATCCACCGAATTCCAGGTCGCCGAGTAGCCCCATAATATTATTGCCGGTGCAAAGCATCGACAGTTGGCGCGCCAGGTAGGGGCCCGGCGAATTCTTCATCAACAGATTCGATGGATCCCATCAACGGAGTCAAGGGCGACAAGTTCTCCAATGGAGACACCATCACCTTCGGGAGCCTTGATTTCGTCGCCGATCAACTCGGCAACCTTTCCTTGGCTGAGGCAGAACCGATCTTGCCAGCTGAGGAGCTAGCCGGCGTTGCGCCAATCGGCCCCAGGGACGTCGCCATCTCCTTGGACGATCTACTACGACAGTCCCTCACATCGCCGGACATCGGGACAACTCTCTCCTTCGGCGTCCGGCTCGCGCTAGGCCTTGAGCCAGCGCGGGTTAGGCCGAGAGGGGGAGAGATCGTCCATCTCCCGTACGGATTCGGCGACGCTGTGCATCTACAACCCGCGCAGCAGACCCGACCTCCAGCGATTCAGTTTGGACACGGTCATGAACCGTTTCAGATTGGATCTAGGGAGGTCGGAGTCGTCCTAACTCCGATAAACTACTCGGAGTCCGACACTAAGTCGGATGGTGGTTCGAGCACCCACTCGGACTCTACCTTGGCAAGCTTCCTCCTCCCCCGCGAGATCTTCATGGCTTCAATGCCACCTTCCGAGGTGCGCCGACTGCAAGAGGAGCAGCAAGAGGAGGCGCGCCGACTACAACAACGAGAGGAGGCCAACCGACAAGCTCGCAATGACGGGCTTCGACAGGCTGGGCGAGCCGCCCAGCAGCAGATCCTCCAAACCAAAGTCGGCGACCACGATGTCTTCGTCACGCCACAACAGAACGTCATGGCCGCCGCAACTCTGCTGGACACGCTCCAGCTTGGGCCGGATCATCAGGCCACACCAACCATCACCAAGATCAAGGTGATGATTACTGCTGCCGCCTGCCAGCAGCAAGAACAGTCAGGCAACACTCACATACCGACCCATCGAACGGGCTCTCCAGCGGCGGAGTCATCTGCATCAGCACGACGTCGGGCGGCCGGCTCCACTCGGCAACACGAAGAGTCCCGCCAAACAACACTCGGCAATACCAACTACGACAACCGGCGGCGTCACCAATACGACCGCCGACCCAATCAAGACCTCCGATTGCGATTACAACGCGATCTTCGCCACACCCTAAGGGCCCGGCGCGAAGAACGCGAAGAGGATGAACGCCGCCGACTGGAGGATGAACACGAGCGCTTCAGTCTCCACTACGAGCGGCTACACCGCCAAAACCGAAGCCCAAGTCCTCATGATAATGAAGGCATTCCAGCCTTTACTCGGGAGTTACAGGACGTCCGCTGGCCAGTCGGCTTTAAGCCTACCGGAATCGAAAAGTACGACGGCAAGACCAACCCAGAGTCCTGGCTCACCGTTTACGTCCTAGCAGTTCAAGCTGCTGGGGGCGACAGCAGAGCCATGGCTAACTACCTCCCAGTCGCATTATCCGATTCGGCGAGGACATGGCTGACAGGCCTCCCAAGGCGGTCGATCGGTTCCTGGGGACAACTCAGGGAGCGGTTCATCGCCAACTTCCAGGGGACCTACGAGAGACCGGCTTCCGAGCACGACCTTTACCAGCTGCATCAGAAAAAGAACGAGTCTCTACGTGAATTCATCAAAAGGTTTTCCGAGAAGCGCAACCAAATCCCAAGCATCAAAGACGAGGTCGTCATCGCCGCCTTCCGCAAGGGAGTAAAAGACACCCCGCTCATCGCGAAGTTCACTCGGAAGCCACCATCCACTGTCGGGACTCTCTTCGACATGGCCAACAAATACGCCGACTCGGCTGAAGCCGTCGCAGAGGCCTTCGACGAGAAGAAGGAGCCCCGACAAAAAGACAACAGGGCGAAAGCCGACAACGAGCCGCCTCAGAACAAGCCTGGCTGCCGCAAGCGGAAGTCGGACAACGAGGTGGCCAACATGGAGCGCAGTCGATCGCGGCCCCAGCGGAACAACGACTATCAGAAAGTCATGAGCGGGCCTTGCCCCTTTCACCCCAAGGGCCGGCACGCGGCCAAGGACTACCACATGCTCAAGAAGTTTGCCTCCGAGCAAGCTTCATCGTCTGGCGCCGACAAGGACAAGGACAAGCCAGACTCGGGTCCGGCTGATGATTTCCAGGACCCCCAAGCTGAACTCAACCATATCTTCGGGGGGCCACTCGCGTACGAATCCAAGCGCAAGCAGAAGCTATCAGCGCGGGACATTAACGCGGTCTCCACAACGGATACCCCCCAATACCTGTGCTGGTCAGAGATGGCCATCACCTTCAACCGCGCAGATCACCCAGATCGGGTTTCCCACCCGGGACGATACCCACTCGTCCTAGACCCGGTCGTCAGAAATATCAGGCTGAAGAAAACCCTCATCGACGGAGGCAGTGCGCTCAACATCCTGTTCGCCAAGACTTTGGACGAGATGAGAATTCCTCGTTCAGAGCTACGGCCGAGCACCGCGCCCTTCCATGGGATAATCCCCGGCTTGTCATCAACCCCACTCGGGCAGATAACCTTGCCGGTGACCTTCGGCACGCGGGACAACTTCCGTACAGAAAACATCTCCTTCGAGGTCGCCGACTTCGAGACCGCGTATCACGCGATACTCGGACGACCGGCCCTCGCCAAATTCATGGCGATACCGCACTACACGTACATGGTGCTGAAGATGCCCGGGCCAGCAGGAGTCCTCTCCCTCCGCAGCGACGCTAAGCAAGCCTTCACCTGCGACAAGGAGAGCTGCGAACTGGCTCAAACACAAGAAGCGGCAGTCGGGCACGACAGCATCCGGCAAGCCGCTACATCTGAAGTTGATCAAGATCCAGTTCCGGCGAAAAAAGCAGCGAAGTCGGGAATTTCAGCGGACTCTGACACGAAGAAGATCCCCATGGACCCTTCCGACCCCTCCAAGACTGCCTTAGTCGGGACCGGACTCGACCCCAAATAGGAAGACGCGCTCGTCACCTTCCTCCAAGCCAACAAATATATCTTCGCGTGGAAACCGTCCGACATGCCGGGCGTACCAAGGGAGGTGATCGAGCATGCCCTACACGTAAAGCCAGACGCCAAGCCGGTCAAGCAACGGCTGCGGCGCTTCGCTCAAGACCGCAAGTACGCTATCCGGGAGGAAATCACCAAGCTCCTCGCAGCCGGCTTCATCAAGGAAGTCTACCACCCGGACTGGCTGGCCAATCCAGTCCTGGTCCGGAAGAAAAACGGTAAATGGCGCATGTGCGTCGACTACACCGACCTCAACAAAGAGTGCCCCAAGGACCCATTTGGTCTTCCCAGGATAGATCAGGTGGTTGACTCCACGGCGGGGTGCGACCTACTCAGTTTTCTTGACTGTTACTCGGGATACCATCAAATTAGCTTGAGGGAACAAGACTGTTTAAAAACATCTTTCATCACGCCGTTTGGAGCGTATTGCTATATCACAATGCCGTTCGGTCTGAAAAACGCAGGCGCAACCTACCAAAGGGCTATTCAGCGGTGTCTGCACACTCAGATCGGGCGCAACGTGGAAGCCTACGTCGACGATGTGGTGATCAAGTCCAAGTCCAGAAAAGACCTCATTGCCGACTTGGAAGAAACCTTCCAAAACCTTCGAAGATTCAAGATGAAGTTGAACCCGGACAAGTGCGCCTTCGGGGTGCCGTCTGGGAAGTTACTCGGCTTCATCGTCTCGCACCGCGGCATCGAGGCTAACCCGGAGAAAGTCAACGCCATAAAGAACATGGCGCCCCCGACCAACCTTAAAGACGTCCAGAAGCTGATAGGCTGCATGGCGGCACTCAGTCGGTTTATCTCCCGACTGGGCGAACGGGGCATGCCCTTCTTCAAGCTCCTCAAAAAGGCGGACACCTTTCAGTGGACCCCGGAAGCCCAGCGAGCCTTCGAAGACTTCAAAGAATTCCTCACATCACCCCCCGTGCTGGCGTCACCCCTGCCCCAGGAACCACTAATGCTTTATCTGGCGGCAACAACACAGGTAGTCAACACGGTGCTGGAAGTGGAGCGATCCGAACAGGGTCATCTTCAGAAAATACAACGGCCAATCTATTTTGTCAGCGAGGTCCTTGCCGACTCCAAAACAAGATACCCGCAGGTCCAGAAGCTGCTATACGGCCTACTCATCACAGTCCGAAAGCTGGTGCACTACTTTCAAGCACATCAAGTCACGGTGGTCACAGCGTTTCCACTCGGGGATGTCCTTCATAATCGCGAGGCCACCGGCCGGATCGCTAAATGGGCACTCGAGCTGATGGCGTTTGACATCACCTTTCAGCCACGGACAGCTATCAAATCTCAAGCTCTAGCCGACTTCGTGGCCGAGTGGACAGAAGTTCAACTCCCAACACCAACAACAAAGCTAGAGTACTGGACAATGTACTTCGACGGTTCCCTACGGATCGGCGGCGCCGGGGCTGGAGTCATACTGACATCCCCCACTGGCGAAAAGTTAAAGTACGTACTACAAATCCACTTCCCGGCTTGCCACAATGTCGCCGATTACGAGGCTCTTGTTCACGGGCTCCGCATCGCCATATCACTCGGCATACGTCGACTGGTTGTGCGCGGAGACTCCCAACTTGTGGTCAACCAAGTCATGAAAGACTGGACCTGTCTCGACGACACAATGGCGGCATACTGCCAGGAGGTCCGCAAGTTGGAAAACAAGTTCGACGGGCTGGAAATCACACACGTCCTGCGTCAATACAACGACGTGGCAGATGAGCTGGCAAACATGGGATCCAAGCGAGAAGCGGTTCCGACTGGAATCTTTGTCGAGCAACTTATGGAGCCATCAGTCAAGAAGAAACCGGCACAAGAGCAGTCGGGAGGCGAGCCTACCCCGACCACCGACGAAGTGCTGCACATATGTCACGACTGGAGGGGTCCTGTTCTCAAATTCCTCCTGGACGATGAACTCCCAGAAGATCGCAGTCAAGCCGAGCAGATCAAGCGTCGAAGCAAAAGCTTCCTGCTAGTCGGAGAAGACCTGTACCGAAGGAGCGCATCCGGTGTCCTCATGCGCTGTGTCACCACCGAGGAAGGCAAGCAGATCCTGCATTCAATCCACTCGGGCATATGTGGCAACCACGCTGCATCCAGGACGTTAGTCGGAAAGGCTTACCGGCAGGGATTCTTCTGGCCCACCGCAGTCACAAACGCCAAAGACATCGTTCGCAAGTGTGAGGGTTGCCAGTTCTTCGCAAGATAGACAAATCTCCCTGCCTAGGAACTCCAGACTATCCCTATTTCCTGGCCATTCGCAGTATGGGGGCTCGACATGGTCGGGCCATTCAGGAAAGCGCCAGGAGGGTTCACGCATTTATTCGTCGCAGTGGATAAATTCACCAAGTGGATTGAGGCTAAACCCGTCGCAACAATCACAGCGGCACGAGCAAAGGACTTCATCCTGAGTATACTATACCGGTTTGGGGTCCCTAACCGCATCATAACCGACAACGGCACTCAGTTCGCGGCGGGCCTATTCCAAGATTTCTGCGACGACTTCGGCATCAAGATCTGCTATGCATCTGTGGCACACCCGCGGAGCAACGGGCAGGTTGAGCGAGCCAACGGCATGGTCCTACAAGGCATCAAGGCCAGGATATACGACCGACTACAACCATATGCGGGTCGGTGGGTACAAGAACTACCATCCGTTCTCTGGTCTCTCAGAACCACGGTTAGTCGGGCAACAGGGCAATCCCCTTTCTTCCTGGTCTACGGTACCGAGGCCATGCTACCGACAGAGATACAGTTCGGCTCTCCGCGAGTCCGGGCCTACTCCGAAGACGACTCCAACAGCACCCGACTGATCGAATTAGATCAGCTGGAAGAAGCAAGAGACGCCACAACAATCCAGTCGGCAAGGTATCTTCAAGGCCTGCGTCGCTACCACAATCGCAATGTCCGTGGCCGCGCCTTTTTGGTCGGGGATCTCGTTCTAAGGAAGATACAAACCACCAAGGACAGGCACAAACTATCCCCCATCTGGGAAGGGCCGTTCATTATAGCCGAGGTCACGCGGCCAGGCGCCTACCGACTGAAGACCAAAGACGGCGTCCTCATCACCAACTCATGGAATATAGAACAGCTACGTCCTTTCTATACCTGAGTTTTACATTTTCCATGTGTACAGTTTTTCCTGACTCACTACGCCGCTTGTTCCAATCGAGTAGTGAGTCGGGGGCTGCATGTATATATGTGTCCTGTCAATAACATACAAGCTTATTTCACCTCGGTTATGAAGCCTTGCCACGACTGATGCGTTCGCCCGAGTATAGCATCTTACTCCGAACGTTTTTTATCAAGTTCTATCGAATTAACTCGGTGCATCCTACATGGTCGGGCAAAGCTAATGACAACCAAATAACAAGTTTGGCGGCACGACACATATATTTACACATGATCGTATATGAAAGCATATATATACACCGACTACAAAATGTATTGCCTTTACAGACCCAGGTCTCGGGTAATCGCTTCAGCAGTCGGCTTTGCCTGTGAGATCAGCTCCAGCGCTTCCTCGGGCGTCGTCTCCTCGGAAAATCCCTCCCCGATGGCCTCAATGTCCGCCCTCGGGTAGATGGACTTGGTCATTGCTAGGGTCTGGGCCACGCCGGCGGCAACCCGCTCGTCTGAGTACCTTTTCAGGGCACTCGGCGCGTCCTCGAGACGCCCCATTATTTGAGGAATTCTGCTACAGCTGGTCCCCACTGGGCGGGGATCTACAAGGTCAAGGAGCCCTTTCACGGACCCGACGAGGGCCTCCCGTGACTCCCTAATGGACCTTATCTCCTCCGTGTAGAACCGGTACTGGGCTTGGACGTTGGCTCTCATGCCTGCCCAGATCGGCCGGCAAGTAAGCTTGTCAGATTCGGCTACACACAGGGTGACTAATGTATTGGCTGAGATCACAGTCGGGTTGAGGACTTACTTTCGTAGTCGGCCTCCCACCCGGCCACGGTCTTCTCCAGTTCGGCCTTCTTCTTACCGAGCTTGACGATGACCTTCTCCAACTCGGACTTCTCCCGGTCAAGCTCGGTGTTGGCCTTTGTCAGGTCGGCCTTGACCCTTTCAAGCTCGGCCTTGGCATCTTCGGCCTCCTTCAGCTGCGACTCCCTCTCCGCTCGGGTCTTTAACTCCGCTTCGAGGTCTGCACCACAGATTAGCCAAGAGCTCAATCATGCAGTCATGACACCACCGAGCAGTCGGGATCGACGTAGCTAGATGAATACATCAACGGTCCAGTCGGGAAGATATGCTCGAGGATTTTAGCTCTGATCTTCTCGGCTAGGGCCCATGTCTCAGCCCTGAGCTGATCAGCGCCGCTCTTCAGCCAGGCCTCCCTCCTCGTGTGACGCGCCTCCATCTCGGCCTTCAATGCCCGGAGTTGTTGCAATTCCGTGAGGTGGGGAGCCATCTCGACCAGGATCTCCGTCATCGCCTCGTTGCGGTCGACGAGCTTCTGCTCGGGACAAGGAACAAACCGACGACAGAGTCAAACATCAAGACAAGAAGATTGCTGGAGCTTCACTACAAGAATCATACCGCGACCCCTTGGGACCCGTTGATGGCGGCACGAAGCAGGCTCTCACGCTCTCTCCTTGCGACGACTTCATCGAGCCTGAAGCTTTTCATAGTGCCGTCGCGAGTGGTCCACGTGAAGGTCTGGGGCATCACACGTGGGGGAGCTTCGATCCGAGGCAAATGCGGGATCTCCGGCGGCGGCGGCAACGGCGACGATGGCGATGACGATGACGATAACCATGATGGCGATGGGGTCCTGGCCTCGGCACCGCCTTCCCCTACAACATCGGGGACCGGCTCGTGGGTTCCGTCCCCCGCTTCCGCGACGTACGGTGCCTCGGGGGTTGGGGCCTCAGTTTCAACAGCCACCTCTTGGTCGAGTGGCGGTAGTGGCCCTGTAGTCGGAGCCACCTCGGTCTCAGCGACCGAGCTGGCCGCCGGCTCAGCAGGTGTGTCCACTGCCGCTGGCTCGGCTGGGGCGGACTCATCAAATGGAGCAGATGGGTCAACCTTTTTGAGGTCGATATCGGCCCGCTTCCTACACAACGAAGCAAGACATCAAGACTGTATTTTAACATACAACGACTATAGAAGGCCCGGAGTAGCGCACCTCTTGGAGAACTTCAGCTTCCTGCCAGCCTGCCCGCTCCCCGGCGAAGCGCTAGCATCGGCACTCGCCCCAGTCGGTGTCATCGATGGCAGAGGCATATCAGCCTGAGTCGGCCTCGACTCTGGTATGGTTGGTTCGGGTTCCTTCGCCCCAATCGGCCTCTGCTCTGGTTGGCCCCTTGGCGGCGCTGTTGCTGAGTACGACAACGTCGAGCCCAAGCCTGCTGATCTCAGCCTGGGACTCGACCACGTGGGCGTTGTGGCAGCGGTGTCCTTTATCTTCAAGCTGCCGCTCACGGCGCGCGCTGTCATGGCCCCCTCGCCCCGATATAAAATCGGCTTCTTCCCCGCTCTCTTGGAGTCGGGTTGGGCATCAGAGGGACTCCTCGGCCTCTTCCTCGACGCGACCACAGACAACGGACGAGAGTCTTCATCAAATTCCTCATGCCACTACAAGCAAGTCGACAAGATACCATCACGCAAGGATGAACAATCACTGTTCCACAGGCGTTCACCACAGAAGAAGGTAGAAGGTTACCTTGGTCCACGGCCGGATGAAGCTATAGGCGGCAACTCGGCGGTTATCATCTTCGGTGGCAACGACCCCTTCAGAGAAGTAGCCAAACAAGGTATCGGTCACTGCCCCCTTGTCCGCCGTCTCGCTGCTCACCCGGTCGGGATCGTGTTTACCTTTGAAGGCCCAGCCGAAAGCGCTTCGTAACTTCAGCGGCTGGACGCGCCTCGTCAGGAAACGACGAGCCACCCAGGGCCCTGTTAAGCCGGCCCTCTTGAGGTCATCTATCTTCGTCAGCAATATATGTGCATGGCCCAGTTCTTCAAAGGTTGGCTCCGAAGACCAGCTTGGCAACACCGCCGGTGGCATACCAGTAAACGGGCGCAAGGAAGGAGCTAGATCGGCGCAGTAAAACCACTCCTTGTGCCAGCCCTTCAGAGAAGATTTCAAGGGCAAATCGATATATGTTTTCTTCCCATCACTCCTTAGTTGAAGACCAGCCCCCCCAATCACACTGATATTACTCTTGGAAGGCTGGGGCTTGACATGGAACAAGTGACAGAAGAGGATGAAATGGGGCTCAACACCCAGAAAGCACTCGCAAAGAGTAACGAATATGGAGATCTGAAGGATCGAGTTGGGATTTAAATGCACCAACTCCAGCCCGTAGAAATCAAGGATGCGGCGGAAGAAATCAGACGACGGAAGACATAAGCCCCGATCAAAGAAAGAGGCGAAAACTACCGTTTCACCAGGTCGGGGGTTGGGGCTCGACTCATCCCTCGCCGACCGCCAACGGATCACTTCTTGGCTGGGCAACTTCAGCTCGCTCTCCAGCCGTCTCAGCTTCACCGAGCCGCAATCCGAGATCGGCCAAGAACTCCCTGGCGCACCCGCAGGATTCGTCGCCTTCGGCATGACTGGAGGTGTTGAGATTTGGGGGAAAGCAAATCGGGGGCTTGGAATAAACGAAGAGGATTGAAATCGCCTGAGTCCGGGTGGGGAACAGCTGCTGCTAACCCTAGCCGGGCGGAAGGCGAAAAGCTAGGCGCGAAGGTGGAAGACGAAGAGATTGGCTGCTTTGGGGAAGACGATGGAATCTTTTTCTCTCTCCCCATCCTTTTATAGCCTGAACCGACTAGATGGGCCCAGGCCTGCACAGTTGGTATTGGGCCGACAAGACATGAGTTCCTACAGTAGCATTCTCCATGTGGGCCGCCCGCAGGCTGAGTTGAAATTATAGCGCTGGTGCTACCCACAGGAATCGATGAGGTAAACAGATATGATTCATGAAAGCCTCACTGCTAAACATATATGCTTGGGTATCTGTTTTATCCACCAGGTCTCGAGGATATATCCTTACAAGGATCACAAGCTGGTCTTCATTAAAATTGGGGATGCAGGTATCTTTCTCGGGAACACCTGACCACGTAATGGATTTATTTTCATAAAGTGGTACTCGGCCTACATGCATGGCCATCAGTTGCCATGAGCAACATTATTCCAGCCGACATGACGCTGAAGAGTAACTTTCGAGTAGTGCACTACTCGGGAGAGACTATAAATATCTATTCCCGCTGACATGATGCGGAAGAGTCTAGCTTTTGAGTGGGACGCCACTCGGAAAAGACTATAAACTCATATTCCGACTGACATAAAGTCGAAGAGTCCTATATACAAGTAGTCTCCTACTCGGCAAGACTATAAATTGTATTCCGGTTGACATGATACCGAAGAGTCTCATATACCAGTAGTAATCTACTCGGGAAAGACTTCCAGGTTAAAGATCTTTGACTTTATGTTTAATTGTCTTCACAATTAAGCACAAAGTCGGGGGCTACACCTAATAGGTGCGCCTATTCGGCGCACACTATTCATATATTTACATGAAGCCCTTCATAGCCTCGCTGCCAGCTGACATGAAGCAGGACTCGGGAAGACTTACTCGGACAAAGAGTACTCGGGAGCATCGCACTCGGGTAACCTTCACCGTGGAGGATGAGCACTCGGCATCAGTTGTGACTCAACTATGAAGGTCTCAGGGGCTACTGTGGGAGCCATGGGCCCCGGGTACCTCACTACAAGCACATGGGCCACTCGGATAGAGGATGGGCCATATCATGTAATTAGAGATAAGATAGCACCCGGCAGGCTGTGCCTTGTACAATAAGGAAACATAGCCTTAGTCGGATAGGATTCTATCTCTAATAAGGAAATCCCTTGGTCGTATCCGACTGGGATCCTTACCATGTACCCCTGTCCCCTAGTATATAAAGGGAGGCAGGGCGCCCCATGAGGGCACACCAGATCATTGATCACGAAACCACCCCAGAGGAATAACACCTCAACTGGACGTAGGGTATTACCTCACATTGAGGGCCTGAACCAGTATAATTCTCCCGTGTTCCTCTGCAATCCACCGAATTCCAGGTCGCCGAGTAGCCCCATAATATTATTGCCGGTGCAAAGCATCGACAACACGTTTTTGGCACACCTGGTGGGACCCGGAATTTCGACATGGCCGGAAAAGAGATCAAAACAGACAACGTGATTCCGGTCAACATGGAAGATCTAACAGAAGAGCAGAGACAGCAAGTTGAGCAGAATATGGCCAATTTTCAGAAGCTCTGTTTGGAATCTTTTGGCATGACGCGACAAGGGCCGATTCAAAAATCTCAGTTTTCGAAACCAGTTCTAGTCGGAGAATCGAGCCATACACCACCTGAAAGTCCACCGAAACCCTTACAGGAGATGGTAAATGAAGCAGTGCATCACGCGCTGATCAATCAATCAGGAATATTGGTGAACATGCTTCATAACCTTATCAAGAAGGCGGTGGATGGATCAATTTCTCAAGAACCCAATCGGGGTCCTGTTTACCTCCCACCAAAGATAAAGCCAAATCAAGTTACTTATGGCCCCAGAAAAGATATACCGGAAAATTTGTTTTCACAGAACCAGGCTGGGGGGCAACAAGATATTCCTGTGGGATACCATCAAACGGCTTATTATGGGGGATATCAACAAAATTATCCAGGAGGTATTGCTGATTTAGGTAATTATCAGAGAGAATATCCTAGACAGAATCGGCTACCAACTCCACCTATACAGTATCAACAGGAAAACCCAAGGGAGGAGGATTTATCGACAAGGGTTGCGGAGATAGTAAGAGAACAGTTTGGGATAAAACCAAAAGAGCAAACGTTTATGTATTGGCACCCATATCCCGAGTGGTTTGACAAGTTCCATTGCCACACCAATACAGAGTCCCAGGTTTTTCTAAGTTCTCAGGACAAGACAGCATATCTACGGTTGAGCATATTAGCCGATTCTTGGCACAGTGTGGAGAGGCATCGGCTGAAGAGGCTCTAAGGGTTAGATTCTTCCCCTTGTCATTGTCCGGATCGGCCTTTACATGGTTCTCTTCTTTACACCAAATTCAGTCCGAGGATGGGCCGATCTGGAAAAACAATTTCACAAATACTTTTTTGCTGGAATTCACGAGATGAGGCTGACAGACTTAACATCGGTTAGACAAAGGCCAGACGAAACAGTATCGGAATACGTTCAGCGTTTTTGGGACGTTAGAAACCGATGTTATAGTTTGAATCTAAGCGACGGACATCTAGCCGAGTTGGCTTTCCAGGGCCTCTTAGCTCCAATTAAAGAGAGGTTTTCATCACAGGAGTTCGAAAGTCTGGCACACCTGATACAGAAGGTATCGGCTCATGAAAGCCGATTTCAAGAGGCAAAAAAGGATAAATTTTAGAGAAGGGTTGCTCAGGTGCAAGCTTATCCATCGGACTCAGATGATGAAGGATCCGATGCTGAAGTTGGATTGGCGGAATGGGCTAGAAATAAGAAATCGGTATCATGCCCGTGGGTGATGGATATCGGCAAGGAGGAACGATACGACTTTGACATCAATAAGTCCGATAAAATCTTCAATATGTTACTGCAGGAGAAATAGATGCAACTTTCGCCAAATCATGTAATTCCATCAGCCAAAGAACTGAAGAAGAAGAGATCTTGCAAGTGGCACAACACAATATCGCACCACACCAATGAGTGCAAAGTTTTTTGGCAACAGATTCAATCGGCTGTAGAACAGGGAAGGATCAAGTTTGAGGACAAAAAGCCGATGAAGATCGATGGACATCCGTTCCCCGTGAATATGGTTTATGTGGGATCATCGATGAATCAAGCCGATGAAGGAAGATATCGGGAATTTAGAAGATCTAGAATTACTTCATCGCAGCTAGTAGATAAATATTCGAGGCGCGAAGAGGAACAGCGGGCTTCGTCATACAAGGAGAGATATAATCCACATTGGGATTGCCCGTTCTTTCAATTTTGCTAGGAAAGATTGTCGTTGATCAGAGATTGTCCTGAATGCGATGTTACAAGATCTCGGGTTTTTGAGCATGAAGGATTTTCGCGAGATCGGCCACTTGAAAGGAGAGCATCGGTACATAGTCGATTAGGGCCGATCCATGAAGAGTTTTTTGAAGAAAATGATGAAGAGGGATCACATGAAGAACAGCAGATCCAGAATCCTCAGTGGTGTCCTAGTGGAATATTTACGAAAAGTCAGAAAAGAAGGGCACAGTGGTTACGACACCGAGAGCAACAGGAATCGAGATTACAAGGAAGCCGATCATCGTCACAAGAGGACTAAACGGGTATGGCGTGTGAAGAAGAGTGACGATGAGGTTGATCCATCGGCTCTAGTAAACATGGTTTTCTTTTTGCCTCAGGAATATAAAGCATTTTCATCTGATGAGAAAGACTTTGAAGAAGTTTTTGCTCAGTTAACACTGCAACCCGATCAGGTTATATTTGATAAGCCTGAAGAATCGAATCATCGGCATTTGAAGCCATTATATATCAAGGGTTATGTGAATGGGAAGCCGATGACCAAGATGCTAGTTGATGGGGGGGGGGGGCAGCTGTTAATCTAATGCCGTATGCTACGTATCGGAAGCTGGGGAGAACCGCCGAAGATCTGATCAAGACAAATATGGTGTTAAAAGATTTTGGCGGAAATCCATTGGAGACAAAAAGCGTGTTAAACGTGGAATTAACAGTGGGGAACAAGACATTGCCTACCACGTTTTTTGTTATCGATGGAAAAGGATCATATAGTCTACTCCTTGGCAAGGATTGGATTCACGCAAACTGTTGCGTGCCCTCGACGATGCATCAGAGTTTAATATAGTGGCAAGGAGACCAAGTTGAGGTAATCCTAGCAGATCAATCGACCAACATTGCGATGACCGATTTGCCAGTCTGGGAGGCCGATGGTGTCGATTGTTTGTCTGGAAAAGTGTGGGATGGGGATTATCTTAAGATCACCAGTCAGGATATACAGCCGATTCGGCAAGTCGGCTCGGAATTATTACTCTGATGGGCACTATTAAAGATTTTGAGGGAAAGCTGGGTCAAGGGTTTACGTCGGCCGATGATTTGGAAGAAATTGATATAGGACCAGGAGATAGGCCAAGGTCGACG
Source organism: Oryza meyeriana var. granulata (assembly GCA_003991445.1). Classification (NCBI taxonomy): domain Eukaryota; kingdom Viridiplantae; phylum Streptophyta; class Magnoliopsida; order Poales; family Poaceae; genus Oryza; species Oryza meyeriana. The sequence continues at coordinate 79,923 of RYFJ01003278.1, forward strand.
TACATAAGTAAAAAGTTATGTCCTGAATTCCGAGAAGAATTGATAAAATTGTTAAAAGAGTATCGGGATTGTTTTGCTTGGGAATATCATGAAATGCCAGGGTTAAGCCGATCAATTGTTGAACATCGGCTTCCTATTAAACCATGATATCGGCCGTTTAAAAAGGCTCCAAGGAGGTTTAAAGCGGAGTTGTATGAGCCAATCAAAGCAGAAATCACAAGGTTATATGATGCAAAGTTCATAAGACCATGCCGATATGCTGAGTGGGTTTCTAATATTGTCCCGGTGGAAAAGAAAAATGGAAAATTGAGAATATGTATCGATTTTCGGGATTTGAATAAAGCTACCCCCAAGGATGAATACCCGATGCCGATTGCAGATTTGTTCGTAGATGCAGCATCAGGCCACAAGATTATTAGCTTCATGGATGGCAATGCAGGATATAATCAGATTTTTATGGTAAAGGAAGATATACATAAGACTGCGTTTCGATGTCATAGAGCTATCGGCTTATATGAGTGGGTAGTAATGACGTTTGGATTAAAAAGTGCCGGTGCGACATATCAAAGGGCGATGAATTATATATTTCATGATCTCATTGGCTTATTAGTGGAAATTTATATCGATGATGTGGTAGTTAAATCCAAGAGTGATGAAAGCCATATAGCCGATTTGTGAAAAGTGCTAGAAAGGGCAAAGAAATACGGATTAAGGATGAATCCCAATAAATGCGCTTTTGGTGTATCGGCTGGGCAGTTCTTGGGTTTTATGGTTCATGAGTGTGGAATTGAAGTTAGTCAACGGAGCATCAGAGCCATCAAGAATACATAATCACCAAGCAACAAGACAGAGCTACAGTCGTTGATCGGCAAGATTAATATTGTAAGGAGATTCATATCAAATTTGTCAGGAAGAATTGAGCCTTTTACTTCATTGTTGAAGTTGAAAGCCGATCAAGAATTTGTGTGGGGGGCAAAACAGCAGAAGGCATTTGATGGGATTAAGAGTTATTTAAGTTCCCCACCTGTTCTGATTCCGCCGCAGAAAGGAGTGCCGTTCAAGTTATACTTATCGGCCGATGAAAAATCCATCGGATCTGTTTTAATACAAGAGTTTGAAGGCAAGGAGCGAGTCGTGTTCTATTTAAGCAGAAGGCTTTTGGATGCTAAAACAAGATATCCTGCGGTGGAAAAATTATGCCTTTGTTTATATTTCTCGTGTACGAAGTTAAGGAATTATATCCTATCGGCTGAGTGCACGGTGGTTTGCAAGGCCGATGTGGTGAAATATATGTTGTCGGCTCCAGTCTTAAAAGGGCGAGTTGGTAAATGGATTTTTGCCCTAACAGAGTTTGACTTGAGATATGAATCGGCTAAAGCGATCAAGGGACAAGCAGTGGCCGATTTCATTGTGCAACACAGAGGGGTTCATGAAAATTATGTGGAACCGATCCCGTGGACTTTGTTTTTTGATGGATCGGTTTGCAAGCATGGATCTGGTATCAGATTGGTCATTGTATCACCTCGGGGAGCAAGTTTTGAGTTTGCCTTTACAATTAAACCCTATCGGACCAATAATCAGGTAGAATACGAGGCGGTGCTGAAAGGACTTAAACTTTTAAAGGAAATCGGGGCCGATATCATAGAGATTGTTGGAGATTCTTTATTAGTGATCAAGCAATTATCTGGGGAGTATGAATGTAGGGATGATATTTTAAGATCGTATCATGAAGAATGCAGAGATTTGTTGAAAGATTTCAAAATGGTATCAATGGATCATATCCCTAGAGAACAGAATTTAGAAGCCAATGATCTTGCACAAATTGCTTCGGGTTATCGGCTGAATAAACGGATTGAGGTTGAAATAGCCGATAGTGATATTCAGAATAAAACCGATGATTGGAGACAGGAAATAATTGATTATTTACAGAATCCATCGCAATCGGTTTCTAGGAAACTTCGGTATAGAGCTACTAAGTATGTGTTGCTTGATGGAGAATTATATTATCAGACTTTTGAAGGGGTTCTGCTGAGGTGCCTAAATTTGGAAGAAGCCAAAGTGGTTATGTGCGAAGTGCATGAGGGCGTTTATGGAACTCATCAATCGGCTCATAAGATGAAGTGGATATTGAGAAGAGTAGGATACTTTTGGCCGACAATGCTGGAAGATTGCTTCAAGTACTATAAAGGTTGTCAGGATTGCCAGAAGTTTGGAAATATACAGCGAGCACCAGCATCGGCTATGAATCCTATCATCAGACCGTGGCCGTTCAGAGGATGGGGAATTGATATGATCAGCCAGGTTTATCCTCCATCGAGTAAAGGACATAAATTCATATTGGCAGCAACAGATTATTTTACAAAGTGGGTGGAAGCGATTCCTTTGAAGAAAGTCACGTCCAAAGATGCGATCGAATTTGTAAAAGAGCATATAATTTATCGGTTTGGAATTCCTCAGACTATAACTACCGATCAGGGATCTATTTTTGTGTCCGATGAGTTTCAACAATTTGCTGCCAGTATGGGAATTAAGTTATTGAATTCATCACCTTATTATGCTCAAGCTAATGGATAGGCAAAAGCTTCGAATAAGAGTTTGATCAAATTAATTAAGCGGAAGATTGATGAACAGCCGCGGAGATGGCATACTACATTAGCCAATTCATTGTGGGCCTATCGGATGGCATGTCACGGATCTACTCGAGTGCCACCATATCAGTTGGTATATGGACATGAAGCAGTTTTGCCTTGGGAGACTAACATCGGTTCTAGGAGAATTTCTTTGCAAAATCAATTGACGGCCGATGAATATTTTAACTTGATGACGGATGAACTTGAGGATTGGGCTCAGAATCGGTTAAGGACGCTGGAGAGGATCAAGGAAAATAAAGCTAAGGCGGCTAGGCATTATAACAAAAAGGTGATGAATAAGTCGTTTGCCGAGGGAGATCTTGTATGGAAATTAATTTTGTCGATCAGGACCAGAGATAGTAAATTCGGGAAGTGGTCGCCTAATTGGGAAGGGCCCTATCGGATTAATCGTTGTGTGCCTGGCAATGCTTATATATTGGAAGATTTTGAGGGGACAGAGTTTGCTAAGGCACTTAATGGGAAATATCTCAAGAAATACTATCCTAGCGTTTGGATTAACTCTTGAATCGGTTAAGATGCAGCCGATTTCTAAATAGTTCAAAGCAAGAGCCGATGATTTTACACCGCCTAAAGATAGCCGATATCAATTGATATCGCCTTTAGATCAAATAAATAAAATATTATCAAGCGAAGATGGAGTATGATGAATGAATAACAGATGATTAAGTTATATTACAGCAAGAGGTTAATCGGCATGTTTCAGAGAACCATCAAAGTCATCAATGTTAAGATTTACAAGAATTTTTGGATTGTTTCGATCCCGCGCAGGCGAATCTGGTCGATCTCACCAGTGGCGTGAATGTCTTCTTTGTCGGACCCCGGGATAGTCTTTAAGCTTTTGCGCTGATGGACGACTTGACGCACTGCTGCTGCAACTCTGGTTTCTTGATCTTGTATAGCTTGTGGCAGGCCGATGAGCTGGGATTCTGTTATTTCGATGTCCTTGCGGATTTTTTTCAAGTTCTACTAGCAAATCGGCTTCCCTTTTCTTCAGCTGGTCCAGTTTGGATTGGAGTTCTTGAGGGGCAGCTATTATATCGTCAAGCTTTTTCTTTTCTGTTTGAGCTAACAGCTGATCGTTTTGGATATCTTGGACCATCTTCTGTTGATTAACACGATCAACTAGTCGCTGCCTAAGCTTGATGAGCTGGAATTTGTGGGATTCCAGATATGCTGCAGGGGTCAGTGCGTCGATGAGCTCTTCGGGCAAATGATGCTCGATTTCCACAAATCTTGCCCGGATCGGCCCGCAGTCTTCCACCAGGGCATCGATAGGGTTTTCCAGCAAACGAGTGATATTCAGCAAGTACTCGCGCACGTCGGTTGGAAAAGATGGTTTGGTTATTGCGCTGGTGGCTGTTTCTTCATCTACCTCCAAGTACTTGCCGATGTCAAAGGAGAACAGGTCGGCTAAGGACTGCAGATTCACATCGGTAAAAGGATTAGTAAAGAGTTAAAATGAAATATGGATGTAAAGAGATTACCTGAGGCAGGACATCGGTAGCTTGAGCGACATCGGCATCAAGTGGATGAGTGGGTTGTTCTTCAGGATGGCCGATGCCTGGCGGTGAAGTAGTAAGAACGGCCTCAATGACAGTTTGGGGGCTGGATGCTGGAGTTGGAATGGCTGTAGAAGTCATCGGCTCGATGCTTGTAAGGATGTCAGCAGAAGGTTGAGGTTCGGGAGCCGATGACTCGAGCTGAAAATAAGATCGATAATGTAAAGATGGGAAACAGATAGTAATATTAAGACTTGGCGCATACCCACGGAGATGAAGGGGCCGGTGTTGTTTGAGTAGCAGGTGGCGCCGTGACCACATTGGCACTGGTTTTCTGCTTCTTTTGAGGAGGGCGAGACGCCAGCTTCTTGCGTTTTGGTCCCGTCGGCCGTGGCGCCTGGAGAAGAGCCGATGGAGGGGGAGCACCATGCCCTAAGTGCGGGTTGGCCGATGGTGGTTGGTATACGATCGGCCGGCCACTGGTGCTTGTTGTCGGTGGCTCCTCGTCGACAGCCTGTGAGATAAGATTGTGAGAGATGATCGGAGACAATGGTTAAGGCTTATGGGATGTTACCTCTTCATCAGATTCGACGTAATTGGCGTTGAGGCGAGAGCAGTAATGGATGGCCGATGAGTTGAATAGGTGTTTCTTCCATTCTGACCACCATCGGGCAAAGAGCTTTGTGTTGGCTGTGCAGATCTCCACGCTGGTGGCGGTGCCCAGAGGTAGGGATTCTGTTAGAGTTCGCATCCGATCATACTCCAAAGCTCTGTTGACATTACCCCGGGCCTGAAGTTTGTCGATGAAGAATAGGCCGATGGGAAGTTGACCAAGGCCAGGTTGGTGGGAACCGACCGATGGATGATAAAATTCATAGGATGGTTGTTGCGATCGGCCCTGAGAAAAGCTAGTCGGCAATAGGCAGGGAGTAACGGCCGATAGAAATATGATCTTGGATTCTTCATCGGCCAGCGCGTCAAGAGGATTGAATTTGAAGGGCATCTCAAATGATGCTGCATCGTCATATGTGAACCAAAGAGTGGCATCCCTGGTGAAGCCATAATAAAAACCTTTGAACGATAGGCTGAGTCCGACGGAGGTCATTTTGCCGCCAGGAAGGGCCGATGCAGCTTCGCCCACAGAGATACATCGGCGATAGATGGGTGCCTATTCCTCTGTATGATCGGCTGGGAAGTTTAAGTTGAGAAAGGAAGTCCCGGAGATTGCCTTGGATGTATAGACGTTGAGCCATAATTGCACAAACCACCAAGGACCCCCAATATGGCCAACTGGCTGGCCAGCCGATAGCTTGACTGCCACCGATGCAGCAGTTGATAAGTGGCACGAGGTATTGCTCCAAGGGGACTTGTTTCTGATCGGCCAAACATTCTGCCAGGCACTGCATGTTGGTTGTTGGGCCGAGGGTTGCACCACCAAAAATGAATCGTTCTAACCACAAGTTCAAGAAGGCAACATGTTCCCGATCATCGACTGGCCCAGTTCCTTTGTTGTGGATTGATATATACTTGGACCAACCGCCGATATTCTTCATTTGAAGCCGATGAGTAGGCTTGAATTGGAGCTTGAGGGGGTTGATGTAACTTGTGGTGTTGAGGCAGGTGAGCATGGTTACATCCATCAAGGTTGGGTCATCGACCATGTCCAAATAGGTAGGCATTGAGGCATCTGACCAAAAGTATGAAGCTGATGCAAGCAGAGATTCGTTCCTATCTATTTCGGCCAGGGAAAGGTTGATGCAGTGGCTGATATCTGATTCTTCCCAGAGAGTCTTCTTTGCGGCCGATACTCTGATATACCAGTTTCTCCATCCAGGAAGCTTGCTAGGCCATGACCTGAAACTGTTGGTCCAGTCGCTAGCTAGCATAGCAGAGTTTTTGAAGGGGAGGCGTTGGGTTTCGGCGTTGATGAAGTCTACAGGGTCTTCGCTACCCATAGGGCCATGATAGAAGAATTTTGGATAATTGGCGGCCGGAATCAAAATCTGGTTTTTAAGGTTCTATAGTAAACAAGAACACGAAGAAGAACGGATGAAAGATTGTGGTAGATTGAATCTAAGATTACAAGACAGAGAAGGCGATCAGACAAGGAGGTTACCTCTGGGACAGAGATTGTTGAAGCCATTGCGGAAGAAGAAGATGAGCGAAGACCGATGGTTGAGGAAGAAGGTTACAGCGGTTCGCCTGGATCGCCAGAGTTTGTCGAGGTCTCGGAAGAAGCGAGAGGGCTCTGGTGATGTGAAAGCGTAAAGAAAGGAGGCTAGGAAGGTGAAGCGATTTATAGAGGTATGATGACCGGGCGGGAATCGAGGTCGTTGGCACTCTTTCAAACATTTAAGGAAAGTGGGCTACCTTGGGCCGCCTCGGTGTGAAAGGAATCTGAAGCCCAAACAGAAGAATTTCAAAGTTCGATAACAAACTCCGAAATTAGGGGGCATGTGTTAACGCCAAAATTTGGTGCGGTTCTCTATTAAATTCGGTTAAGGAAATATCACCGTCAATTAGTGGGGATTAATCCAGAGGAAGCCGAGTTTGGGGAAGGATCGTGAAGACCACGGGAAGGCAGTTAAATATCTTATCTATAATTAGGCAGAGATAATAATTTTTTAGGAAACCTGATCTCGTGTCCGATCAGGGCTTGTTAATTTTCCTTTCTAGATAGGAAAACTCCTGTTTCGTATCCGATCAAGACTGTATCAACTTGAGGTATAAATACGTATGCCCGGGGACCATGTAAACTATCACAAAGATCAATACAACTTCGGCGCATCGCCACCCTCTTTCAACGGGTTCTTGCTTCTTCTCGACCGGCTGCATCGGTTAAGTTCGACCTCCTGCGAGAGGGTAAGTCTCATTACCCCGGCTACCGTATCGGCTAGGACTTCCTTGGTTAGGTCCGATATTCTAGCCGGTTCACGTAGTCGGCTTACCACGATATATCTGCTTGTCTACGCTGCATCAGTTTAGGTTTGATCTCATAGTCCGAATAGATATATCACATCAGGCGTGCATAGATTTATCGGCTTACTGGGTGTGATTTATCATCAGTTTGTGCTGCATCGGTTAGGTCCGACCTACTAAACTGCTAGCGATAAATTATTCCTGCTAGGTTATAGGTTTTATGCAAGTGTCTTATCGGGATAAATAGCCGATAAGTTATCCTATTTTACATCACGATGCATCAGATCTATCGCTCATCGAGGTTCTTTTATCATTATTAATCTGTGCTGCATCAATTAAGTTTGAACAACTAGATTGATAATGATAGATTTATCCTTGTTAAGCCGATGGGTGCCCATGCAATGTTCTATCGGAGTGCCTAGCCAATAGGTTATCTTTTATTAGTTAAAGCCGATTGCATTATTCAACACGTTTTTGGCACACTACAATGTCATTGGCTTTCCAGCCGATACACGTTATATCAGTAATCGGCTAGTTTATTTATTTATATTGCTATTGGTTCCCTAGCTACATGGTTTATTTATTTTGTCCATCTATGCCATCATCAGCTTCCAGTCGATGTATAAGTGCTCTAGTCCATATCGGCAATCGGCCGATGAGACGAGTCCAATTCGGCTTTCAGCCGATTGGCTCATTGATTTAATATTTTCTATCTCCTTGTCAATTGTAGGGTCAAATTGGCTGGCACTCCTACGAACCTCGAATTTTAGGACCTGCACTGGAGTTAAGCAAATCTCCTAGGCCTTCGCGTGTCTAGTGCATCGAACCATATCATCGGCTCATTCCTAACGCTGCCGGTGATTTTTGGTGTCAACAGATAGGGGGTGAGCTGGGTCAGGACCTTGTTCACTTTCTCTGAATGGTCGACTATCTTCTGCTCAGAGCAAAACAAAGCAAAACAGAGTCAAGTGGCGGGGTACCAAGTCAAGGAGAACTGTCAAGACTCAACATGGCAAGATTTGCTACATACCTGGACTCCCCGGGACATGGCAATTGCGGCACGAAGAAGAACTTCACACTCCCTCGACGCTGCCTCTTCATCATGCTCGTAGCTCTCCACAACTCCCTCTGGGGATACCCAATGAAATGTTCTCAGGAAGTTGCGGGGAGGGGCTTCAAGCCTAGGGAGATCCATTTCATCTGAAGACAATGACTATATGGATGGCGACGAGGTCCTAACTCTGGACTCGGCAGCTGTTGGGGCTTCAGTAGTTTGCTCGGGGATAGAGCAACAGCTTCAGTACTTGCCCCTTGGTCGGCCGGCACTAACGGACCTGCTGTCGAGATTGCTTCAGCTTCTACAGCTGGGGTAGTCTTCAGCTCGGCAGATTACTGTTGGCGTTGGCTCAGCTAGGGCTAGCTCGATAATAGGAGCAGCTGGCATAGTCCCCTTGGGATCTATGTCTATTCACTTCCTGCGTGTCGAGTCATATATCAATACATCTGTTACATCATTCAAGATTCTTAGAAGATTCAAAGATTGCTTACCTCTTGGAAGTCTTAAACCTCCATGAGGGGGCTCCAGAAGATACTGGCAGTGGACAGCTGCTGGCTGTCGGGCTAGTCGGTGTGGCAGTCGGTGGTGGTGTTTTACCTCCAGTCGGCCCTTTTTCTGGTATAGCCGACTGGGGCGTCGAGGTACTCGGCGGCGCCGCCCTTGGGCTCAATTTTGCTGGACTTGAACTCAGCGCCGCTGGCCTTGGCCTCGATGTTAATGGGCTTGGTGGTGCTGGCCTTCGCCTCGATGTTGCTAGCCTCGGGCTAGGAGGAGATGATCTCGGGCTTGGTGGCTCGGGGGCTAAACTGGCTGGGTCTTTTATCTTTAGGCTCCCCGGTGCAGCAGTTAGCTTGCTCGCTCTCTTCTTGCCCGGGTCTTCAATGGGTTTATTCCTAGCCCTCTTGGGGCTAGATTGGGCAGCAGAAGGACTCATTGGCCTCTTCTTCGATTTGGTCGCCGACAGAGTTTGGGAGTCATTGTCAAACTCCTCACATTCCTACAAATGTTTCTACAACATACATCATACATTGCAGAGCAGTCCAGGATACACATCCATAGACATTCAGCACAGATGGACAGCAATTTAACATCAGTTTTTCAAGATTACCTGTGGCCGAGGCCTTTTCTGGCTATAAGCCACAGTGGTGCGCTCTGCATCTTCTGTCTCAACCACCTCGTTGACAAAAAAGCTGAGCAAAATATTAGTCACCTTGTTCTTATCAGTCAAATCTGGGTATTCTTGGCTAGGATCATTTTTGCCCTCATAATCCCAGCCGAAGTGGCTTCTCAGCTTCAAGGGCCTAATACGACGGTTCAAAAAGCGTCTAGCCACCTAGGGACCAGGTAAGCCCGAGCTCTTCAGCTTATCGATCTTCTCTATCAGCTGGTACACTTGGCCCATCTCTTCAAAGTTCGGCACAAAAGACCAGCTGGGCAGGACCACCAGAGAAGAACCAGTGAAAGGCGGCAGAGAAGGTTCGAGATCGGAATAGTAGAACCATTCTCTGTGCCAGCCCTTGAGGGAGGTTTTCAGAGGAACATGGAGATAAATCTTTTTCATTCCATTCCTAAGTTGGAGACAAGCTCCCCCTATCACTTGGAATTTGTTTTTGGATGGCTGGGGTTTGATGTGGAACAAGTATCGAAACAAATTAAAATGGGGCTTCACACCCAGAAAACATTCGCACAATGTGGCAAAGATAGAGATTTGCAAAACGGAATTGGGATTCAGATTCACCAACTCTAGTTGATAGAAGGAAAGAAGTTGGCGAAGAAAGTCTGAAGAGGGAAGAGCAAGACCTCGGTCAAAGAAAGAGGCGAAGACAACAGTCTCACCAGATTGGGGCGCTGCTCCCTTAGCCGGGCGCCAATGGAAGACTTTGCGATGCTGCAGTCTCAGCAACTTCTCCAAATATTTCAGCTTTGTCGAACCACAGTCCGACGTCGGCCAAGTTTCAGCGGACATCTCCGAGATCTCAGAAGCTCTCGGCATTGTTGGGAGCGAAAAGATTTGGGGGAAAAGATAGTGGGGGCTTGGAATGGATGCGCGGAGCGGAATCGCCCGAGTTTTGAGCGGGAGATGCTGTCTATGGCGAACCCTAGCGAGGCGAGGTGCGAAATTTCAATGCGGAGGCTGGAAGACGAAACAATTGGTGGATTGGAGAAGATGAGGGAATCTTTTCTCTCTCTCCCTGCTTTTATAGTGTCTGTACTGATAAGTGGGCTTGGGCCTACAAATTCGGCAATGGGCCACAAGATATGAGTTTCTACATAGCACGCTCTATTGGGCCGCTCACTGGCTGTGTTAAAATCATAGTGCAGGTACTATTCACAGAAACCGATTAAATAATCAGATATGCTTCATGAAAGCTTAATTGCCAGACACATGTGTTCAAGTATCTACATTATTTACTAGGTATTGAGGATACATCCTTATAAGGATCGGCAACTGGTTTCCATTAAAATTGGGGATGCAGGTATCTCTCAAGTACACCTAACCACATATTGGGTTAAAATCCATAAAGTGGTACTCGGCTTACATGCTTAGCCATCATTTTCCATGAGCAAAAATTATTCTGGCTGATATGATGCTGAAGAGTCAAATATACCAGTAGTATACTACTCGAGAAAGACTACAAGGTTAAAGATCTTTGACTTTATGTTTAATTGTGTCACAATTAAGCACAAAGTTGTGGGCTACACCTAATAGGTGCGCCTATTCGGCGCACACTATTCATATCTTTTACATGAAGCCCTTCATAGCCTCATTGCCAACTGACATGAAGCACGACTCGGGGAAGAAGCACTCGGACAAAGAGTACTCAGGAGCAACGCACTCAGGAATTCTTCACCGTGGAGGATGAGCACTCGTCATTAGCTGTGACTCAACTATGAAGGTCTCAAGGGCTACTGTGGAGACCATGGGCCCCAGGTACCTCATGACAAGCATATGGGCCACTTGGACAGAGAATGGGCATAACCTTGTAAGTAGGGATACAATAGGACTCGGCAGACATAACCTTGTACGACAGGGAAAAATACAGTCCTAATCGGGCACGTTGTATTCCTGGTCGGAGTCCGACTGGGATTCCTACTTTGTAACCCTGTCCCCCAATATATAAGGGGAGGCAGGGCGCCCCCTAAGGGCAGAAGAAGTCATACAATCTCAAAGGCAATACACTATAACTGGACGTAGGGTATTACCTCATCTCGCGGGCCTGAACCAGTATAAATCATTCGTGTTCCTTTACAGTCCATCAAGTTTAGATCTCACGAGAAGCCCCATATATTTATTGCCGGTGTAAAACATCGACACTCGTAATTTCATATCATGTTACAACAATTGTAGAACTAACCCCCTTTCCACAGGTAAATCCAAGGATGTGTGCGTTCACTACGTGAATTGACATGGTGTAACCCAACTATCAAGGCAGAAGGGTCATGGAGGATGAAATAGTATCATAGTACACGCGGAGGAAGGAGGAACAACGTCAAAACCAATCTGCATGCCAAAGAGGGCGTTGATAGTCACCAGCAACCATAGAGATCGAGAATATTATCAAACATTGCGTCTATCAATCAAGTTTGTCATTAGTCCTCCGGCGTACACCTACAAAATTATATGACCCTTGTATGTATCGAACTCATATCTGTGGGTGCCATGGGCCCCGGGTACCTCATGACAAGCATATGGGCCACTCGGATAGAGGATGGGCCTAGCCTTGTAATTAGAGATATAGCTAGATTCGGCAGACTTCGCCTTGTATAGAAAGGAATATACAGTCCTAGTCGGGTACGTTATATCTCTAAGGGGAGATCTCCTAGTCGTAATCCGATGGGGACTCCTACCTTGTAACCCTGTCCCCTAGTATATAAGGGGAGGCAGGGCGCCCCATGAGGGCAGAAGAGCACACATAAGCTCGCAGGTTGAGTTGGTTCACCAGAATCACCACCACAAATCCTCAAGGAATAACACCACAACTGGACGTAGGGATCACCTCACATCGAGGCCTGAACCAATATAAAATCTTCTGTGTTCCTTGCAATCCACCGAGTTTCCATCCGCGGCGACTAGCCCCATATATTTATTGCCGGTGTAAAACATCGACAGTTGGCGCGCCAGTAGGGGCTTCGGGCCGATCTACATCTACAAGCTCGATGGATCCAACAACCGGAGTCGACGGCGGAAAATCTCGCCCCCGAAGATACAACTCATTCGGAAGCCTCGACTTCGCCGCCGACATGTTCGGCAATCTCACCTTGGCCGACACGGACCCGATCCAACGGCCGAGGAACCAGCCGACTCCGCGCTAGTCGGCCCACACGACGCGCGGCAATCTTCGACGACACGCTGCGGCGATCTCCTATACGCCCGAGCCCAGGGACAACTCTTCCTTCAGTGTTCGACTCGGACTCGGTTTCGAGCCTGCCGAGATCGGGGAGAAGGGAAGAGATCGTCAATTTCCCGTTCGGACTCGGAGCGCCGCAGATATCTACAATCTACATCCGACGCGGCAAACCCGATCCCCTGGAGTTCGACTCGGATATGGCCCCGAGCCGCTCGAGATCGGATCTAGGGAGGTCGGAGTTACACTCATCCCCATCAACCATCCCGACTTCGACTCGAAGTCGGACTCCGACTTCCAGTCGGACTACGACTCTAAGTCAGATAGCAGCTCGGCAAGCTTCTCTCCGCCACGAGAAATCTTCATGGCATCCAAAGGCTCTACTCCTACTCAGGAATCACGCCGACTACACGAACAGCAAGAGGAGGAGGCCCGCCGACTGCGAGAACAACAAGAGGAAGAAGCAAGACCCTGCGCGCCCGCAACGACGATCTGCGCAGAGCCGGGCGGACTGCTCAGCAACAAGTCCTCCAAACCCGAGTCGGCGACCACGACGTCTTCGTCACACCCCAACAGAACATCGTGGCCGCTGCAACTCTACTGGATACACTCCAGTTCGGACCTGATCACCAGGCCACCCCGACGATCGCAAGGATAAAAGCCATGCTTACAGCTGCTGCATGTCAACAACACCAACAGTCGGGTGATACCCTCATACCGACCAACCGGTCGATTTCCCCAACGGCAGTCTCATCCGCTTCAAAGCGACACCGAGCAGCCGGCTCTAGTCGGCAGCACTCGGAGTCACACCAAACGTCACTCGGCAACCCCAACGACGACCGGTGGCTCTGAGGCCAACCACGGCGTGACCTTCAGCAAAACGTCAGCGCTTGGCGCCGCGAACGAGAGGAGGATGAGCAACGCCAACTGGAAGACGAGAACGAGCGCTTTGGCCTCCACCACGAGCGGTCTCACCGCCGTATTTGGAGTCGGAGCCCTCATGACGATGAAGGCATACCAGCCTTCACCCAGGAGCTACAACAGGTCGACTGGCCGTCGAGTTTCAAGCCTACAGGCATCAACAAATACGATGGCAAGACCAATCCCGAGTCCTGGCTCACGGTCTACACTCTGGCGATCCGAGCAGCTGGGGGAAATCACAAAGTCATGGCTAACTACCTCCCAGTCGCTCTAGCCGACTCAGCGAGGACATGGCTAACAGGACTTCCCAAGCAATCAATCGGCTCCTGGGGAGAACTCCGGGAATGCTTCATCGCTAACTTCCAGGGAACATACGAGAGGCCATCTTCCGAGCACGACTTATATCAGTTGCATCAAAGGAAGAACGAGTCTCTTCGTGACTTCATCAAGAGGTTCTCTGAGAAGAAAAATTCGATCCCAAACATCAAGGATGAGGTCGTCATCGCCGCCTTTCGAAAAGGAGTCAAAGACACCTCGTTCATCGACAAATTCACTCGGAAGCCTCCCAACTCTGTCAAGGCTTTATTCGACATGGCGAACAAATACGCCGACTTAGCCCACGCTGTTGCTGAGGCCCTTGAAGATAAAAAGGCATCCTGACAGAAGAAGCGGGAGGGCACCAACGACGTGGTCCCGACTAAAGCCGGGAATCGCAAACGCAAGTCAGACGGCTTCATTGTGGCAGTCGGTCACAATCGTCTTTGACTTTCAACAACTGAAGATTATCAGAACAACAAGTGACATGCTCGGGGGCTCACAAGCTCAAACGCAAGGATGGCATCTCCACTCCGAAATACCGAACAGCTAAGTCGCTTCCTGATAAATATTTCTTCACTCGGCCTTGCCAATGCCGCTTACACCTAATAGGTGCACAAGCTGCACTCTTCTCTGTTTTTGCTCTTAAATGATTGCAAAAGTACTTGAGTAGCATAAACCCTGATCCGTGAAACTTTGCTCCATGAAAGACGAACTCAAGTCACCCAAAACACGTGTTTGGGAAAGAGCCATGAGCCAACTCCCGACGCTTGGGGGCTATGACTAGTCGGGCAGAGTGCTTAAACGTAAGGGGTCAACTACTTGGGGAAATTAATATCAATAAGAGGAAGAACATGAATTTACATATATTGTAAAATACATTTTATTCGGGTGATTATTTCCATCATCAGATGCTACTCATCCGATATCTTTATATTGCAGGCCCAGCTCCGAATACGCGTGACAGAAACTCAGGGCTGCGAGCCTATCTCCTACGCTCGGGGGCTGGACAAGTCTGCCAAAATACACTCGGGATGCTCCATGAGGGCTACTTACCGAGTACTTGCGCCAGTCGGGACGTCATCTTCCCCGGCTACGCTCCATGTGAGCTGACAACCGACTTCCGGCACTAGTCGGGGGTCGTATATCACTCGGCTGGGTGAGGTACGCCCCATGAGGGTCACTAGCCGAATCCTATGCTAATGCAAGGTTCGGGTACCTCGCTTGGCCATAACTCTGTTGGGTAGGGTATGCCCCATGAGGGTCGCTAGCCGAATCCTATGCTAATGCAAGGTTCGGGTACCCTGCTCGGCTCTCCTAAAGTCAGAGAAGACTTACATCGTCAAAGCGCATCCGGAGTTCTCATGCACCGCGTCACACCTGAGGAGGGCAAGCAGATCCTACGACATACCTGCTCGGGCACCTGTGGCAACCAGGCTGCATCCAGAACATAAGTCGGAAAGGCTTGCGAGTAAGGATTTCTCTGGCTGATTGCGGTTATCGACACCAAAAAACTCATCTTGACAGGCGATGGATGATACTTCTATAGAGCTATGCCGGATAGGTCAGCTCAGGCCGGCTTATTTGGTAGCAGCCACCAAGATATGAGTTCCTACAGTAGCATGCTCCATGTGGGCCGCCCGCAGGCTGAGTTGGAATTATAGCGCTGGTGCTACCAACAGGAACCGATGAGGTAAACAGATATGCTTCATGAGAGCCTTATTGCTAAACATATATGTTTGGGTATCTGTTTTATCCACCAGGTCTCGAGGATATATCCTTACAAGGATCACAAGCTGGTCTTCATTAAAATTGGGGATGCAGGTATCTTTCTCGGGTACACCTGACCACGCCGTGGATTTATTTTCATAAAGTGGTACTCGGCCTACATGCGTGGCCATCAGTTGCCATGAGCGACATTATTCCTGCTGACATGATGCGGAGGAGTCTAACTTTCGAGTAGTGCACTACTCAGGAGAGACTATAAATTTCTCATTCCCGCTGACATGACGCGGAGGAGTCTAACTTCTGGGTGGGACGCCACTCGGGAAAGACTATAAACTCCTTATTCCAGCTGACATGACGCTGAAGAGTCCCATATACGAGTAACATCCTACTCGGCAAGACTATAAACACACATTCTGACTGACATGAAATCGAAGAGTCCTACATACGAGTAGCATCTTGCTCGGCAAGACTATAAATCATATTCCGGTTGACATGATACCGAAGAGTCTCATATACCAGTAGTATACTACTCGGGAAAGACTACAAGGTTAAAGATCTTTGACTTCATGTTTAATTGTTTTCACAATTAAGCACAAAGTCGGGAGCTACACCTAATAGGTGCGCCTATTCGGCGCACACTATTCCAACATCTACATGGAGCCCTTCATAGCCTCGCTGCTAGCTGACATGAAGCAGGACTCGGGAGAAGCAGCACTCAGACAAAGAGTACTCGGGAGCAGTGCACTCAGGAAGACTTCACCGTGGAGGATGAGCACTCGGCATCAGCTGTGACTCAACTATGAAGGTCTCGGGGGCTACTGTGGGTGCCATGGGCCCCGGGTACCTCATGACAAGCATATGGGCCACTCGGATAGAGGATGGGCCTAGCCTTGTAATTAGAGATAAAGCTAGATTCGGCAGACTTCGCCTTGTATAGAAAGGAATATACAGTCCTAGTCGGGTACGTTATATCTCTAAGGGGAGATCTCCTAGTCATAATCCGATGGGGACTCCTACCTTGTAACCCTGTCCCCTAGTATATAAGGGGAGGCAGGGCGCCCCATGAGGGCAGAAGAGCACACATAAGCTCGCAGGTTGAGTTGGTTCACCAGAATCACCACCACAAATCCTCAAAGGAATAACACCACAACTGGACGTAGGGTATTACCTCACATCGAGGGCCTGAACCAGTATAAAATCTTCTGTGTTCCTTTGCAATCCACCGAGTTTCCATCCGCCGACTAGCCCCATATATTTATTGCCGGTGTAAAACATCGACAATATCCATTGTGCGTCTATCAACCAAAGTCAATTGTGCTACCATTGCAATGTTATCAACCAATGTCAATGTGCATAACCGCTCCATATGTCAATTTAAAAATGGTGGCTTGGAAATATCAGCATGTCCGAATGTCAAAATGTCCATAACCAAAAAAGAAGAAACCACCGACCAATGGAAAATCAGCAAGGAGTACTACTGATACTCCATTGGGCAGGACTCCTACCGATTTTTCAAATTACTTTTACCTCCTGCCGATATATTTATGCAAAATTCCGAAACGATGGTATATTTATACAAAAAAAGAGATTAAAAAATAATATTCAAAATAAATTATGTTAAACTTAGAGATACTTCCTTGTACTTTTAGAGATATTTTTGTGTACGTTTCATGTACATATCGTGGTCTACTATGACCTGCCATACATGTTCCAAGTTGTATAGGTTTAGGACTCCAAGATGTAATCTGTCAGTGACCAATATACGGCTCAGTCTTGTTTTGTATGTCTCTATATAATGAATCACATGGCCTCCTCAAGAGGTAGATCGCTTCAACTGTTTTCACAATGATTAACGAAGAGTTGAAGTCCTATGAGATGGAATGAAAAATCAAATCAAACCAACAATATTTAATTTCATGCATGGTATTATTTGTATCTATAATACTCAAAAAAGTATGAGTAAATTTGCATAATACCACTGCAACGATCTCAAAGTTGCAAATTACCATCGCAAACAACTTCTGTTGCTAGATGCCATCGCAAAGTGGATTTGAGTTGCAACACACTCCTACAATGACTTTTTCCATCGCAAGGTGATGAAATGACCATTTTGCTCCATATTTGTTCTTGTCTTCTCTTTTCCCCTTTCTAGTCCATTCATAAGACATGGTCGCCGCATGGCATGATAGCAACCTAGGAAGAAGATGATGCCCGCGGTTCCCGAGTCCTGACCATTCCATCTCCTTTCCTTAATACTACCTTCGTTTCGTATCAGGTACAATTCTACAATTTAAAGGACACATTAGTAGATAAGAATGACCTAAATGGCCCTTATTAAATGAGAGCTGATTGAGAGAGGCAATCAGTTGGGGTAAGATGTGAGAAAATTTGAATGAGGGTTGTGTTGACGTTTTATATCGGCAATAATAATATGGGGCTACTTGTGAGACCTAAACTTGATGGATTGTAAAGGAACATGAAATGATTTATCCTAGTTCATGCCCTCGAGATGAGGTAATACCCTACTTCCAGCTATTGTGTATTGCCTTTGAGATTTCTCTGCTGACATTGTTTCAGTTGTGATTCTCTGCCCTCAGGGGAGTCTTGCCTCCCCTTATATACCGGGGGACAAGGTTACAGGGTAGGAATCCCAGTCAGACTCTGACCAAGAGATTTCCTTCTAGGAATACAACATGCCCGACTAGGACTATATCCTTTCCTTGTCGTACAAGGTAATGCATGCCGAGTCCTATTGTATCCCAAATTACAAGGTTAGGCCCATCCTCTGTCCGAGTGGCCCTAATGCTTCTCATGAGGAACCCGAGGCCCATGGCCTCCACAACAGTCCCTGAGACCTTCATAGTTGAGTCACAGCTAATGTCGAGTGCTCATTCTCCTTGGAGAAAGCTTCCCGAGTACCTTGCTCCCGAGTACTCGTTGTCCGAGTGCTTCTTCTCCAAGTCCTGCTTTATATCGGCTGGCAATGAGGCTATGAAGGGCTTCATGGAAAAATATGAATAGTGTGCGCCGAATAGGCGCACCTATTAGGTGTAGCCCCTGATTTTGTGCTTAATTGTGAAACAATTAAATATAAAGTCAAAGAGCTTTAACCTTTCAGTCTTTTCCGGGTAGTATACTACACGAAAATTAGACTCTTCAGCATCATGTCAACTGGAAGAATTTTTGCTCAGGACAATTTTTGGCTAAGCATGTAAGCCAAGTACCACTTCTTGGATTTTAACCTAATATGTGGTCAGGTGTACTTGAGAGATACCTACATCCCCAATTTTAATGGAGACCAGCTATCGATCCTTATAAGGATATATCCTCAATACCTGGTAAATAATTCAAATATCTGAACACATGTGTCCAGCAATTAGGCTTTCATGAAGCATATCTGATTATTTAATTGGTTTCTGTTAATAGCATCTGCACTGTGATTTTAACATAGCTAGCAGTCGGCTCAATAGAGCATGCCATTTATAAACTCATGTCTTGTGACCCAGTACTGAATTAGTCGGCCCAAGCCCACTTATCAGCACAGGCTTTATAAAGTGGGGAAAGAGAAAAGATTCCCCCTTCTTCTCCAATCCGTCAATCGTTTCGTCTTCTAGCTTCCGTGCCCAAATTTCACGCTTCTCCTCACTAGGGTTCGCTATAGCCTGCGTCCCCACTCAAGACTCACCTGATTCTGCTCCACCGTATCCATTCCAAGCCTCCACAAGTCTTTCCCCAA
Organism: Oryza meyeriana var. granulata; assembly: GCA_003991445.1. Lineage (NCBI taxonomy): Eukaryota > Viridiplantae > Streptophyta > Magnoliopsida > Poales > Poaceae > Oryza > Oryza meyeriana. Next base: position 99,095 of record RYFJ01003278.1, read on the forward strand.
ATCTTTTTACCTCCAGCAATGCTAAAAGCCCCATTTGAGATCCCTGAGATGACCGCCGGAGTCTGGCTGATGTCGGACTGTAGCCCGGTGAAGCTGAAGCTGCTGAAGAAACGGTTGATGCTACAGTGACAAGATGTCACCCATTGGCGCACCGCAGAAGGGGAATCCATGCTAGCGCCCAAATCTGGTGAGACCATCGTCTTCACCTCGTTCTTTGATCGCGGTCTTGCCCTCCCTTCTTTGGATTTCCTTCGCCAACTTTTGTCTTTCTATCAAATAGAGTTGATGAATTTGAATCCCAACTCTATCCTACACATCTCTATATTCGCCACCTTGTGTGAAGCCTTTCTGGGGGTTAAGCCCCATTTCAATCTTTTTCGTTACCTGTTCCACATCAAGCCCTAGCCATCCAAGAACAAGATCCAAACCATTGGGGGAGCCGGTCATCAACTTAGGAACGAGACGAAGAAGGCATATCTCAATGTTCCTCTGAAGACATCACTTAAAGGCTGGCACAGAGAGCGGTTTAACTGCTTAAACATTGAGCCCTCTCTGCCCCCTTTTTCTGGCTCTCCACCAACTGTCTTGCCGTCCTGGTCGTCCGTGCCAACCTATGAGGAAATGGGGCAAGTATACCAACTGATGGAGAAGATAGACCTCCTGAAGAGCACATGGCTGACTGGTCCCTGGGTGGCAAGATGCTTCCTCAACTGCCCGACTAGGCCACTGAAGGCCAGGAGCCATTGTGGTTGGGACTACCAAGGCAAGGATGACCCTAGCTATGAATACCCTAACATAGCCGACAAGAACAAGGTTATTGATACCCTACTCGGCTTCTTTGTCAATGGGGTAGTGGAGACTGAGGACGAAGAACGCACCCCCAAGCCCTATAGCCAGAGCAGGCCTCGGCCATAGGTAATCTTGAAAGACTGATATTGAATCGTTATCCTTCTGTGATGAATGTCTGTGGATTTCTATCTTGGATTGTTTTGCAATGCATGATGTATGTCGTCGAAATACTTGCAGGATTGTGTGGAGTTTGATAATGACTCCCAAAATCAGCTGGCCACCAAAACAAAGAAATGGCCGGCCAGCCCTTGTGCTGCCCAACCCAGCTCCTAGAGGGCTAGGAAGAAGCCAATTGAAGACCCAGGCAAGAAGAAGACAAGCACGCCGAGTGCAGCGCCAGGGAGCTTGAAGATCAAGGATCCTGTCGATTTAGCTCCTAGGCCACCAAGCCCAAGACCAGCATCACCTAGCCCAAGGCCAACACCACTAAGCACCTCGACCCCCCAGTTAGCCGCATTGGGAACAAAGCCGACTAGGGCCAAATCTTCACCACCGATTGCCGCGCCAACTAGCCCGACAGCCGGCAGCTCTCCGTTGCCAAGCAGGCTGTCAAGCCCCTCGCCGACATCTCCTAGAGCTCCTCAGTGGAAATTCAAGACTTCCAAGAGGTGATAGAAAATACCTTCATTCTTGTGGGAGCCATGGGCCCCGGGTACCTCATTACCAGCACATGGGCCACTCGGATAGAGGATGGGCCAGATCATGTAATTAGAGATAAGATGGCACCCGGCAGGCTGTGCCTTGTATAATAAGGAAACATAGCCTTAGTCGGATAGGATTCTATCTCTAAGAAGGAAATCCCTTGGTCGTATCCGACTGGGATCCTTACCATGTACCCCTGTCCCCTAGTATATAAAGGGAGGTAGGGCGCCCCATGAGGCACACCAGATCATTGATCGCAAAACCACCTCAGAGGAATAACACCTCAACTGGACGTAGGGTATTACCTCACATCGAGGGCCTGAACCAGTATAATTCTCTTGTGTTCCTCTGCAATCCACCGAATTCTAGGTCGCCGAGTAGCCCCATAATATTATTGCCGGTGCAAAGCATCGACAATTGGCGCGCCAGGTAGGGGCCCGGCGAATTCTTCATCAACAGATTCGATGGATCCCATCAACGCAGTCAAGGGCAACAAGTTCTCCAATGGAGACACCATCACCTTCGGGAGTCTTGATTCCGTCGCCGATCAACTCGGCAATCTTTCCTTGGCTGAAGCAGATCCGATCTCTCCAGCCGAGGAGCCAGCCGGCGTTGCGCCAGTCGGCCCCAGGGACGTCACCATCTCCTTCGACGATCTACTATGACAGTCCCTCACATCGCCGGACATCGGGACAACTCTCTCCTTCGGAGTCCGACTCGCGCTAGGCCTTGAGCCAGCGCGGGTTAGGCCAAGAGGGGGAGAGATCGTCAATCTCCCGTACGGATTCGGTGACGCTGTGCATCTACAACCCGCGCAGCAGACCCGACCTCCAGCGATTCAGTTTGGACACGGTCATGAACCGTTTCAGATTGGATCTAGAGAGGTCGGTGTGGGTGCCATGGGCCCCGGGTACCTCATGACAAGCATATGGGCCACTCGGATAGAGGATGGGCCTAGCCTTGTAATTAGAGATATAGCTAGATTCGGCAGACTTCGCCTTGTATAGAAAGGAATATACAGTCCTAGTCGGGTACGTTATATCTCTAAGGGGAGATCTCCTAGTCGTAATCCGATGGGGACTCCTACCTTGTAACCTTGTCCCCCAGTATATAAGGGGAGGCAGGGCGCCCCATGAGGGCAGAAGAGCTCATAGAAGCACACGGGCCATACAGTTCATCAGAACTACCACCGTATATCCTCAAAGGAATACATACAAACTGGACGTAGGTATTACCTCACATCGAGGCCTGAACCAGTATAAAATTTCCTTGTGTTCCTTTGCATCACCGAGTTTCCATCGCCGAGTAGCCCCATATATTTATTGCCGGTGTAAAACATCGACAGTTGGCGCGCCAGGTAGGGGCTTCGGCGTGATCTACATCTACAAGCTCGATGATCCAGCAACCGAAAGTCGAGGGCGGCAAACTCTCCCCCGGAGATACAATCGCATTCAGAAGCCTCGACTTCGTCGCCGACCAGATCGGCAATTTCACCTTGCCGACTCGGACTCGATCCGATCTGCCAGGAAACCGGCCGGCTCCGCGCCAGTCGGCCCACACGACGCTGCGGCAACCTTCGTCAACTTGCTGCGGCAATCTTCATCTGCCCGAGTCCAGGACAACTCTTTCTTTCGGTGTTCGACTCGGACTCGGTTTTGAGCCGGCTGAGATCGGGCCAAAAAAGAAGAGATCGTCAATTTCCCGTCCGGACTCGGCAATGCCGCGGATATCTACAATCTACATCCAACGCGGCAAACCCGATCCTCTGGAGTTCGACTCCGATACGGCCCAGAGCCGCTCGAGATCGGATCTATGGAGGATGGAGTTATAATCAACCCCATCAATTACTCTGACTACGACTCTCAGTCGGACTACGACTCTCAGTCGGATTCCGACCCCAAGTCGGACAACAGTTTGGCAAGCTTCTCCCCGCCACGAGAAATCTTCATGGCATCCAAAGGCTCTACTCCTACTCAGGAATCACGCCGACTACGCGAACAGCAAGAGGAGGAGGCCCGCCGACTGCGAGAACAACAAGAGGAAGAAGCAAGACGCCTGCGCGCCCGCAACGACGATCTGCGCAGAGCCGGGCGGACCGCTCAGCAACAAACCCTCCAAACAAAAGTCGGCGACCACGACGTCTTCGTCACGCCACAACAGAACATCGTGGCCGCCGCAACCCTACTGGACACGCTCCAACTTGGGCCTGATCACCAGGCCACCCCGACGATCGCAAGGATAAAAGCCATGCTTACCGCTGCTGCATGTCAGCAGCACCAACAGTCGGGAGATACCCTCATACCGACCAACCGGTCGGCATCCCCAATGGCAGTCTCGTCTACCTCAAAGCGACGCCGAGTGGCCGGCTCTAGCCGGCTGCACACGGAGTCACGCCAAACGTCACTCGGCAACCCAAACAACAACCGGCAACGTCGAAGTGACCGTCAGGACAACCGGGATCTCCGAGGCCAACTATGGCGTGATCTTCGGCAGGACACCAATGCTCGGCGCCGCAAACGAGAAGACGAGCAACGCCAACTGGAAGACGAGAACGAGCATTTCGGCCTCCACCACGAGCGGTTTCGCCGCCGTAGTCGGGGTCGGAGTCCACATGAAGACGGAGGCATACCAGCCTTCACCCAGGAGCTACAACAGGTCGACTGGCCAGTCGGCTTTAAGCCTACAGGCATCAACAAATACGATGGCAAGACCAATCCCGAGTCCTGGCTCACGGTCTACACTCTGGCGATCCGAGCAGCTGGGGGAAATCACAAAGTCATGGCTAACTACCTCCCAGTCGCTCTAGCCGACTCAGCGAGGACATGGCTAACAGGACTTCCCAAGCAATCAATCGGCTCCTGGAGAGAACTCCGGGAACGCTTCATCGCCAACTTCCAGGGAACGTACGAGAGGCCATCTTCCGAGCACGACTTATATCAGTTGCATCAAAGGAAGAACGAGTCTCTTCGTGACTTCATCAAGAGGTTCTCTGAGAAGAAAAATTCGATCCCAAACATCAAGGATGAGGTCGTCATCGCCGCCTTTCGAAAAGGAGTCAAAGACACCTCGTTCATCGACAAATTCACGCGGAAGCCTCCCAACTCTGTCAAGGCCCTATTCGACATGGGAAACAAGTACGCCGACTCGGCCCACGCTGTTGCCGAGGCCCTCGATGACAACAAGTCACCCTGACAGAAGAAGCGGGACGACACCGACGACGCGGTCCCGACTAAAGCTGGGAACCGCAAACGCAAGTCAGACGGCTCCATTGTGGCAGTCGGTCACAACCGCCTTCGACCTTCAACAACTGAAGATTATCAGAACAACAAGTGACATGCTCGGGGGCTCACAAGCTCAAACACGAGGATGGCATCCCCACTCCCAAATACCGAACAGCTAAGTCGCTTTCTGATAAACATCTCCTCACTCGGCCTTGCTAGTGCCACAGCCGCGTACACCTAATAGGTGTACAAGCTGCGCATTTACTTTTTTCCGTTTTTGCTCTTAAATGATTACAAAAGTACTCGAGTAGCATAAATCTCGATCCGTGAAACTCTGCTCCATGTAAGACGAACTCAAGTCACCCAAAACGCGTGCCTGGGAAAGAGCCATGAGCCAACTCCCGACGCTAGGGGGCTATGACTAGTCGGGCAGAGTGCTTAAACGTAAGGGGTCAACTACTCGAGGAAATTAATATCAAAAAGAGGAAGAACACGTATTTACATACATTGTAAAATACATTTTATTCGGGTGATTATTTCCATCATCAGATGCTACTCATCCGATATTTTTATATTGCAGGCCCAGCTCCGGATATGCGTACAGGAACTCAGGGCTGCGAGCCTATCTCCTACGCTCGAGGGCTGGACAAGTCTGCCAAAATACACTCGGGATGCTCCATGAGGGCTACTTACCGAGTACTTGCGCCAGTCGGGACGTCATCTTCCTCGGCTACGCTCCATGCGAGCTAATAACCGGCCTCCGGCGTCAGTCGGGGCTGTGTACTACTCGGCTAAGTAGGGTACGCCCCATGAGGGTCGCCAGCCGAATCCTACGCTAATGCTAGGTTCGGGTACCTTATCCGGCTTTACCGAAGTCAGAGAAGACCTATGTCGTCAAAGCACATCCGGAGTTCCCATGCACCGCGTCACACCTGGAGAGCGAGCAGATTCTGCAATATACCTACTCAGGCGTCTGTGGCAACCAAGATGCATCCGGAGCATAAGTCGGAAAGACTTGCAGACGAGGATTCCTCTGGCTGATTGCGGTTACCAACGCCGCCATACTCATCCTGACATGCGATGGATGCTACTTCTATAGAGCTATGCTGGGTAGGTTGGTTCAGGCCGACTTACTTGGTAATAGCCACCAAGACATGAGTTCCTACAGTAGCATGCTCCATGGGCCGCCCGCAGGCTGAGTTGAAATTATAGCGCTGTGCTACCCACAGGAACCGATGAGGTAAACAGATATGCTTCATGAGAGCCTTATTGCTAAAACATATATGTTTGGGTATCTGTCTTATCCACTAGGTCTCGAGGATACATCCTTACAGGGATCACAAGCTGGTCTTCATTAAAATTGGAGATGCAGGTATCTCTCTCGAGTACACCTAACCACGTAATGGATTTATTTTTCATACAGTGGTACTCGGCCTACATGCGTGGCCACCAGTTGCCATGAGCAGCATTATTCCCGCTGACATGACGCGGATGAGTCTAACTTTTGAGTAGTACACTACTCGGGAGAGACTATAAAATTCTCATTCCCGCTGACATGACGCGGATGAGTCTAACTTTCGAGTAGTACACTACTCGGGAGAGACTATAAAATTCTCATTCCCGCTGACATGACGCGGATGAGTCTAACTTTCGAGTAGTACACTACTCGGGAAAGACTATAAAATTCTCATTCCCGCTGACATGACGCGGATGAGTCTAACTTTCGAGTAGTACACTACTCGGGAGAGACTATAAAATTCTCATTCCCGCTGACATGACGCGGATGAGTCTAACTTTCGAGTAGTACACTACTCGGGAGAGACTATAAAATTCTCATTCCCGCTGACATGACGCGGATGAGTCTAACTTTCGAGTAGTACACTACTCGGGAAAGACTATAAAATTCTCATTCCTGCTGACATGATGCGGATGAGTCTAACCTTCGAGTAGTGCACTACTCGGGAAAGACTATAAACATTCTTCCAGCTGACGAGCTGAAAAGTCTAACTTCCGAATGGGACGCCACTCGGGAAAGACTATAAACACCTTTTCCAGCTGACATGAAGCTGACGAGTCTAATTTTTGAGTAGTATACTACTTGGGAAAGACTATAAATAATCATCCCGGCTGACATGATGCCGACGAGTCTGATTTTCGAGTAATATACTACTCGGGAAAGACTATAAACATACATCCCGACTGACATGAAGTCGAAGAGTCCTACATACGAGTAGTTCCCTGCTCGGCAAGACTATAAATTATATTCCGGTTGACATGATACCGAAGAGTCTCATGTACCAGTAGTAATCTACTCGGAAAAGACTACAAGGTTAAAGATCTTTGACTTTATGATTAATTGTCTTCACAATTAAGCACAAAGTCGGGGGCTACACCTAATAGGTGCGCCTATTCGGCGCACACTATTCCAACATCTACGTGGAGCCCTTCATAGCCCCACTGCCAACTGACATGAAGCAGGACTCGGGAGAAGCAGCACTCAGACAAAGAGCACTCGGGAGCAATGCACTCGGGAAGACTTCACCGTGGAGGATGAGCACTTGGCATCAGCTGTGACTCAACTATGAAGGTCTCGGGGGCTACTGTGGGTGCCATGGGCCCCGGGTACCTCATGACAAGCATATGGGCCACTCGGATAGAGGATGGGCCTAGCCTTGTAATTAGAGATATAGCTAGATTCGGCAGACTTCGCCTTGTATAGAAAGGAATATACAGTCCTAGTCGGGTACGTTATATCTCTAAGGGAGATCTCCTAGTCGTAATCCGATGGGACTCCTACCTTGTAACCTTGTCCCCCAGTATATAAGGGGAGGCAGGGCGCCCCATGAGGGCAGAAGAGCTCATAGAAGCACACGGCCATACAGTTCATCAGAACTACCACCGTATATCCTCAAAGGAATACATACAAACTGGACGTAGGGTATTACCTCACATCGAGGGCCTGAACCAGTATAAAATTTCCTTGTGTTCCTTTGCAATCCACCGAGTTTCCATCCGCCGAGTAGCCCCATATATTTATTGCCGGTGTAAAACATCGACAGTCGGAGTCGTCCTAACTCCGATAAACTACTCGGAGTCCGACACCAAGTCGGATAGCGGTTCGAGCACCAACTCGGACTCCACCTTGGCAAGCTTCCTCCTCCCCCGCGAGATCTTCATGGCTTCAACGCCACCTTCCGAGGTGCGCCGACTGCAAGAGGAGCAGCAAGAGGAGGCGTGCCGACTACAACAACAAGAGGAGGCCAACCGCCAAGCTCGCAATGACGGGCTACGACAGGCTGGGCGAGCCGCCCAGCAGCAGATCCTCCAAACCAAAGTCGGCGACCACGACGTCTTTGTCACGCCACAACAGAACGTTGTGGCCGCCGCAACTCTGCTAGACACGCTCCAGCTTGGGCCGGATCATCAGGCCACACCAACTATCGCCAAGATCAAAGCGATGATTACAGCTGCCGCCTGCCAGCAGCAAGAACAGTCAGGCAACACTCATATACCGACCCATCGGACGGGCTCTCCAGCGGCGGAGTCATCTGCATCAGCGCGACGTCGGGCGACCGGCTCCACTCGGTAGCGCGAAGAGTCCCGCCAAACAACGCTCGGCAACACCAACTACGACAACCGGCGGCGTCGCCAGTACGACCACCGACCCAATCAAGACCTCCGAGTGCGAATACAACGCGACCTTCGCCACACCATAAACGCCCGGCGCGAAGAGCGCGAAGAGGATGAACGCCGCCGACTGGAGGATGAACACGAGCGCTTCGGTCTCCACTACGAACGGCTACACCGCCAAAACCGAAGCCCAAGTCCTCACGATGACGAAGGCATTCCAGCCTTTACTCTGGAGTTACAGGACGTCCGCTGGCCAGTCGGCTTTAAGCCTACCGGAATCGAAAAGTACGACGGCAAGACCAACCCAGAGTCCTGGCTCACCGTTTACGTCCTGGCAGTACAAGCTGCTGGGGGCGACAGCAGAGCCATGGCTAACTACCTCCCAGTCGCATTAGCCGACTCGGCGAGGACATGGTTGATAGGCCTCCCAAGGCGGTCGATCGGTTCCTGGGGACAACTCAGGGAGCGGTTCATCGCTAACTTCCAGGGGACCTACAAGAAACCGGCTTCCGAGCACAACCTTTACCAGCTGCATCAAAAGAAGAACGAGTCTCTGCGTGAATTCATCAAGAGGTTTTCCGAGAAGCGCAATCAGATTCCAAGTATCAAAGATGAGGTCGTCATCGCCGCCTTCCGCAAGGGAGTAAAAGACGCCCCGCTCATCGCGAAGTTCACTCGGAAGCCACCATCCACTGTCCGGGCTCTTTTCGACATGGCCAACAAATACGCCGACTCGGCTGAAGCCGTCGCTGAGGCCTTCGACGAGAAGAAGGAGCCCTGACAAAAAGACAACAAGGCGAAAGCCGACAACGAGCCGTCTCAGAATAAGTCTGGCAGCCACAAGCGGAAGTCGGACAACGAGGTGGCCAACATGGAGCGCAGTCGGTCGCAGCCCCAACGGAACAACGACTATCAGAAAGTCATGAGCGGGCCTTGCCCATTTCACCCCAAAGGCCGGCACGCAGCCAAGGATTGCCACATGCTCAAGAAGTTTGCATCCGAGCAAGCTTCATCGTCTGGCACCGACAAGGACAAAGACAAGCCAGACTCAGGCCCAGCTGAGGATTTCTAGGATCCCCAAGCCGAACTCAACCACATCTTTGGGGGACCACTTGCGTACGAATCCAAACGCAAGCAGAAGCTCTCAATACGCGACATCAACACGGTCTCCACAGCCGACACCCCCCAATACCTGCGTTGGTCGGAAATGTCCATCACCTTCAATCGCGCAGATCACCCAGATCGGATTTCCCACTCGGGACGATATCCACTCGTCCTGGACCCGGTCGTCAAAAATATCAGGCTGAAGAAAACCCTCATCGACGGAGGCAGTGCACTCAACATCCTGTTCGCCAAGACTTTGGACGAGATGAGAATTCCTCGTTCAGAACTACGGCCGAGCACCGCGCCCTTCCATGGGATAATTCCCGGCTTGTCATCAACCCCACTCGGGCAGATAACCTTGCCGGTAACCTTCGGCACGCGGGACAACTTCCGTACAGAAAACATCTGCTTCAAGGTCGCCGACTTCGAGACCGCGTATCACGCGATACTCGGACGACCGGCCCTCGCCAAATTCATGGCGATACCGCACTATACGTACATGGTGCTGAAGATGCCCAGGCCAGCAGGAGTCCTCTCCCTCCGCAGCGACGCTAAGCAAGCCTTCACCTGCGACAAGGAGAGCTGCAAACTGGCTCAAACACAAGAAGCGGCAGTCGGGCGCGACAGCATCCGGCAAGCCGCTACACCTGAAGTCGATCAAGATCCAGTTCCGGCGAAAAAAGCAGCGAAGTTGGGAATTTCAGCGGACTCTGACACAAAGAAGATCCCCCTGGACCCTTCCGACCCCTCCAAGACTGCCTTAGTCGGGACCGGACTCGACCCCAAATAGGAAGACGCGCTCGTCACCTTCCTCCAAGCCAACAAAGATATCTTCGTGTGGAAACCGTCCGACATGCCGGGCGTACCAAGGGAGGTGATCGAGCACGCCCTACACGTCAAGACAGACGCCAAACCCATCAAGCAATGGCTGCGGCGCTTCGCTCAAGACCGCAAGGACGCTATCCGGGAGGAAATTACCAAGCTCCTCGCAGCCGGGTTCATCAAGGAAGTCTACCACCCGGACTGGCTGGCAAACCCAGTCCTGGTCCGGTAGAAAAACGGTAAATGGCGCATGTGCGTCGACTACACCGACCTCAACAAAGCGTGCCCCAAGGACCCATTTGGTCTTCCCAGGATAGATCAGGTGGTTGACTCCACGGCGGGGTGCGACCTACTCAGCTTTCTCGACTGCTACTCGGGATATCATCAAATTAGCCTGAGGGAACAAGACTGTTTGAAAACATCTTTCATCACGCCGTTTGGAGCGTATTGCTATATCACAATGCTGTTCGGTCTGAAAAACACGGGCGCAACCTACCAACGGGCTATTCAGCGCTGTCTGCACACTCAGATTGGGCGCAACGTGGAAGCTTACGTCGACGACGTGGTGATCAAGACTAAGTCCAGAGAAGATCTCATTGCCGACTTGGAAGAAACCTTCCAAAACCTCCGAAGATTCAAGATGAAGTTGAACCCGGAAAAGTGCACCTTCGGAGTGCCCTCTGGAAAGTTACTCGGCTTCATCGTCTCGCATCGCGGCATCGAGGCCAACCCGGAGAAAGTTAACGCCATCAGGAACATGGCGCCCCCGACCAACCTCAAAGACGTCCAGAAGTTGACAGGTTGCATGGCGGCACTCAGCCGGTTTATCTCCCGACTAGGCGAACGAGGCATGCCTTTCTTCAAGCTCCTCAAAAAGGCGGACACCTTCAAATGGACTCCGGAAGCCCAACAAGCCTTCGAAGACTTCAAACAGTTCCTCACGTCACCTCCCGTGTTGGCATCACCCTTACCCCAGGAACCGCTAATGCTATACCTAGCGGCAACCACTCACGTAGTCAGCACGGTGCTGGTAGTGGAGCGATCTGAACAGGGTCACATTCAGAAAATACAACGGCCAATCTATTTTGTCAGCGAGGTCCTTGCCGACTCCAAAACGAGATACCCGCAGGTCCAGAAGCTGCTATACGGCCTACTCATCACAGTCCGAAAGCTGGTGCACTACTTTCAAGCACATCAAGTCACGGTGGTCACAGCGTTTCCACTCGGGGATGTCCTTCATAATCGCGAGGCCACTGGCCGGATCGCTAAATGGGCACTCGAGTTGATGGCGTTCGACATCACCTTCCAGCCACGGACAGCTATCAAATCTCAAGCTCTAGCCGACTTCGTGGCCGAGTGGACAGAAGTTCAACTCCCAATACCAACAGCAAAGCTAGAGTACTGGACAATGTACTTCGACGGTTCCCTACGGATCGGTGGCGCCGGGGCTGGAGTCATATTGACATCCCCCACTGGCGAAAAACTGAAGTACGTTCTACAAATCCACTTCCCGGCTTCCCACAACATCGCCGAGTACGAGGCACTCGTCCACGGGCTCCGCATCGCCATATCACTCGGCATACGTCGACTGGTTGTGCGCGAAGATTCCCAACTCGTGGTAAACCAAGTCATGAAAGACTGGACCTGTGTTAACGCCAAAATTTGGTACGGTTCGTTACCATGTTCGGTTAAGGAAAGAAGCGATATCAGCCGTTGGAAACTAATCCAGAAGAGTTCGAGCTTGGGAAGGAATCGTGAAGACCACGTTATGGCAGTTAATTACCTTATCTATTAATTAGGTAGTTTTGATAATTTTTAGGAAACCTGATCTCGTATCTGATCGGGGCTTGTTAGTTTTCCTTTTCTAGTTAGGAAAGTCCTGTTCCGTGTCCTATAAGGACTGTAATAACTCGGGGTATATATACGTATGCCCGGGTACCTTGTAAATCATCTCTCGATCAATCAAATTCGGCGCATCGCCACCCTTTACCAACGGGTTCTTGCTTCTCGAGCGGGACTGCATCGGTTAGGTCCGAACTCCTGCGAGAGGGTAAGTCTCGTTACCCCGACTACCAATCGGCTAGGACTTTCTCAGTTAGGTCCGATATTCTAGTCGGTCTATGGTAGTCGGCTTACCACGGTGTATCGGATCTGTCTACGGCTGCATCGGTTCGGTCCGACCTCTTAGGCTGGTCAGGTATATCACATCACGCGTGCATAGTTTTTATCAGTTTATCGGGGGTAGTTTATCATCAGTTTGTGCTGCATCGGTTGGGTCCGACCTACTAAACTGCTAGCGATAAATTATTCCTATTAGGCTGATAGCCTTTGTGCAAGCGTCTTATCGGAATGTATAGCCAGTAAGTTATCTCATTACATCACAGTTGCATTAGGTCTATCGGCTTGTTGAGGTTCCTTTACTATTATCGATCTGTGCTGCATCAGTTAGGTCTGAACTACTAGATCGATAATAATAGATTTATCCTTGCCGAGCCGATCGGTGTATATGCGACGTTCTATCGGAGTGTTTAGCCGATAGGTTATCTTTTTATAAAGCCGGCTGTATTATCCTTACTGTTTTGGTCATCTATGTTATCATCGGTTTTCTAGCCGATGTACATGTGTTTCCTCAGCAGTCGGCTGGCTTACTATCCTGCATATCTATTTTATCATCGGCTTCTAGCCGATGCACACGTTGTACTAACAGCTTATCTATTTGTTTATAGCGCTATCGGTTTCCTAGCCGATACACAGGTGCCATCGGCCATCGGCTACGAGGAGCCTACATCAGTCCGTATCGGCCGATAGCCGATGTGCAGTTGCTGCTGACCCGGGCACGAGCACGAGCGAGGACCCGGGAGCGAGAACGCGAGTACAGGCGAGGGCTCGGGCACGAGCATAGCGGCGATCGGCTGGAAGGAATCCGTATCGGTTTGCTGGCCGATTGGATCAGTAATCTAATTTCTTCATCTCCTTGTCAATTGCGGGGTCAAATTGACTGGCACGCCTACGAACCTCAAATATTTTAGGACCTGCACTGGAGCTAAGCAGATCTCCTAGGCCTTCGTATGTTCAATCGCATCAAACGAGATCATCAACAAGCTTCTTGGCACACCCGGTGGTTTTTGGTGCGAACAACCTGCCTCGATGATACAATGGCGGCATACTGTCGGGAGGTCCGCAAGCTGGAAAATAAGTTCGACGGGCTAGAAATCACACACGTCCTGCGCCAATACAACGACGTGGCGGATGAGCTGGCAAACATGGGATCCAAACGAGAAGCAGTCCCGACTGGAATCTTCGTCGAGCAACTCATGGAGCCATCAGTCAAGAAGAAACCGGCACAAGAGCAGTCGGGAGGCGAGCCTACCCCGGCTACCGACGAAGTGCTGCACATATGTCAAGACTGGAGGAGTCCTGTTGTCAAATTCCTTCTGGATGATGAACTCCCAGAAGATCGCAGCCAAGCCGAGCAGGTCAAGCGTCGGAGCAAAAGCTTCCTGCTAGTCTGAGAAGACCTGTACCGAAGGAGCGCATCCGGCGTCCTCATGCGTTGCGTCACCACCGAGGAAGGCAAGCAGATCCTGCATTCAATCCACTCGGGCATATGTGGCAACCATGCTGCATCCAGGACGTTAGTCGAAAAGGCCTACCGGCAGGGATTCTTCTGGCCCACAGCAGTCACAGACGCCAAAGACATCGTTCGCAAGTGTGAAGGTTGCCAGTTCTTCGCAAGGCAAACAAATCTCCCAGCCCAGGAACTCCAAACTATCCCTATCTCCTGGCCATTCGCAGTATGGGGGCTCGACATGGTCGGGCCCTTCAAGAAAGCGCCAGGGGGGTTCACACATTTATTCGTCGCGGTGGATAAGTTCACCAAGTGGATTGAGGCTAAACCCGTCGCAACAATTACAGCGGCACGAGCAAAGGACTTCATCATGAGTATATTATACCGGTTCGGAGTCCCTAACCGCATCATCACCGACAATGGTACTCAGTTCACGGCGGGCCTATTCCAAGATTTCTGCGACGACTTCGGCATCAAGATCTGCTATGCATCTGTGGCACACCCGCGGAGCAACGGGCAGGTCGAGCGAGCCAACGGTATGGTCTTACAAGGCATCAAGGCCAGGATATTCGACCGACTACAACCATATGCGGGTCGGTGGGTACAAGAACTCCCATCCATTCTCTGGTCTCTCAGAACCACAGTTAGTCGGTCAACAGGGCAATCCCCTTTCTTCCTGGTCTACGGTACCGAGGCCATGCTACCGACAGAGATACAGTTCGGCTCTCCGCGAGTCCGGGCTTACTCCGAAGACGACTCCAACAATACCCGACTGATCGAATTAGATCAGCTGGAAGAAGCAAGAGACGCCGCAACAATTCAGTCGGCAAGGTATCTTCAAGGCCTGCGTCGCTACCACAACCGCAATGTCCGTGGCCGCGCCTTTTTGGTCGGAGATCTCGTTCTAAGGAAGATACAAACCACCAAGGACAGGCACAAATTATCCCCCATCTGGGAAGGGCCGTTCATTATAGCCGAGGTCACGCGGCCAGGCGTCTACCGACTGAAGACCAAAGACGGCGTCCTCATCACCAACTCATGGAACATAGAACAGCTACGTCCTTTCTATACTTGAGTTTTACATTTCCCATGTGTACAGTCTTCCTGACTCACTATGCCGCTTGTTTCAACCGAGTAGTGAGTCGGGGGCTGCATGTATATATGTGTTCTGTCAATAACATACAAGCTTATTTCACCCCGGTTATGAAGCCTTGCCACGACTGATGCGTTCGCCCGAGTATAGCATCTTACTCCGAACGTTTTTTATCAAGTTCTATCGGACTAACTCGGTGCATGCTACACGGTCGGGCAAAGCTAATGACGACCGAGTGATAAGCTTGGCGGCACGACACACATATTTACACATGACCATGTATAAAAGCTTATATACATACCGACTACATAATGTATTGCCTTTACAGACCCAGGTCTCGGGTAATCACTTCAGCAGTCGGCTTCGCCTGTGCGATCAGCTCCAGCGCTTCCTCGGGCATCATCTCTTCGGAAAATCCCTCCCCGATGGCCTCAATGTCCGCCCTTGGGTAGATGGACTTGGTCATTGCTAGGGTCTGGGCCACACCGGCGGCAACCCGCTCGTCTGAGTACCTTTTCAAGGCACTCGGCGCGTCCTCGAGACGTCCCATTATTTGAGGAATTCTGCTACAGCTGGTCCCCACTGGGCGGGGATCTACAAGGTCAAGGAGCCCTTTCACGGACCCGACAAGGGCCTCCCGTGACTCCCTGATCAACCTTATCTCCTCCGTGTAGAACCGATACTGGGCCCGGACGTTAGCTCTCATACCTGCCCAGATCGGCCGGCAAGTACGCTTGTCAAATTCGGCAACACACAGGATAACTGATGGATTGGCTGAGATCACAGTCGGGTTGAGGACTTACTTTCGTAGTCGGCCTCCCACCCGGCCACGGTCTTCTCCAGTTCAGCCTTCTCCTTACCGAGCTTGACGACGGCCTTCTCCAACTCGGACTTCTCCCGGTCAAGCTCGGTGTTGGCCTTTGTCAGGTCGGCCTTGACCCTTTCAAGCTCGGCCTTGGCTTCCTCAGCCTCCTTCAGCCACGACTCCCTCTCTGCTCGGGTCTTTAACTCCGCTTCGAGGTCTGCACCACAGATTAGCCAAGAGCTCAACCGTGCAGTCATGACACCACCGGGCAGTCGGGATCGACACGGCTGGATGAATACATCAACGGTTCAATCGGGAAGATATACTCGAAAGATTTTACCTCTGATCTTCTCGGCTAGGGCCCATGTCTCCGCCCTGAGCTGATCGGCGCCACTCTTCAGCCAGGCCTCCCTCCTCGTGTGACGCGCCTCCATCTCGGCCTTCAATGCCCGGAGTTGTTGCAATTCCGTGAGGTGGGGAGCCATCTCGACCAGGATCTCCGTCATCGCCTCGTTGCGGTCGACGAGCTTCTGCTCGGGACAAGGAACAAACCGACGACAGAGTCAAACATCAAAACAAGAAGATTGCTGGAGCTTTACTACAAGAATCATACCGCGACCCCTTGGGACCCGCTGATGGCGGCGCGAAGCAGGCTCTCGTGCTCTCTCCTTGCAACGACTTCATCGAGCCTGAAGCTTTTCATAGTACCGTCGCGAGTGGTCCACGTAAAGGTCCGGGGCATCACACGTGGGGGTGCTTCGATCCGAGGCAGATGTGGGATCTCCGGCGGTGGCGGCAGCGGCGGCGGTGGCGATGACGACAACCACGACAGCGACGGGGTCCTGGCCTCGGCACCGCCTTCCCCTACGACATCGAGGACCGGCTTAGGGGCTCCGTCCGCCGCTTCCGCAACGTACGGCGCCTCGGGGGCTGGGGCCTCAGTTTCAACAGCCACCTCTCGGTCGGGTGGCGGCAGCGGCCCTGTAGTCGGAGCCACCTCGGTCTCAGCAACCGGGCTGGCCGCCGGCTCAACAGGTGTGTTCGCCGCCGCTGGCTCGGCTGGGGCAGGCTCATCAAGTGGAGCAGACGGGTCAATCTCTTTGAGATCGATATCGGCCCGCTTCCTGCGCGACGAAGCAAGACATTAGGACAGTACTCTAACATACAATGACTACAGAAGACCCGGAGTAGCGCACCTCTTGGAGAACCTCAGCTTCCTGCCGGGCGGCCCGCCCCCCGGCGAAGCGCTAGCGTCGGCAGTCGGCCCGGTCGGCGTCATCGATGGCAGAGGCGTATCAGCCCGAGTCGGCCCCGACTCTGGTATGCTTGGCTCAGGTTCCTTCCCCCCAAGCGGCCTCTGCTCTAGCCGGCCCCTCGGTGGCACTGCTGCCGAGCACGGCAACATTGGGCCCGAACCTGCCGATCTCAGCCTGGGACTCGACCGCGTGGGCGTTGTGGCAGCGGTGTCCTTTATTTTCAAGCTGCCGCTCACGGCGCGCGCTGTCATGGCCCCCTCGCCCCGATATAAAATCGGCTTCTTCCCTGCTCTCTTAGAGTCCGGTTGGGCAGCAGAGGGACTCCTCGGCCTCTTCTTCGACGCGACCGCCGACAATGGACGGGAGTCTTCATCAAATTCCTCATGCCACTACAAGCAAGTCGACAAGATACCATCACGCAAGGTTGAACAATCACCGTTCCACAGGCGTTCACCACAGAAGAAGGTAGAAGGTTACCTTGGTCTGCGGCCGGATGAAGCTATAGGCAGCAACTCGGCGGTTATCATCTTCGGTGGCAACCACCCCTTCGGAGAAGTAGCCAAACAAGGTATCGGTCACTGCCCCCTTGTCCGCCGTCTCGCTGCTCACTCGGTCGGGATCGTGTTTACCTTTGAAGGCCCAGCCAAAGGCGCTTCTCAACTTCAGCGGCTGGACGCGCCTCGTCAGAAAACGACGAGCCACCCAAGGCCCCGTCAAGCCGGCCTTCTTGAGGTCATCTATCTTCGTCAGCAATATATGTGCCTGGCCCAGTTCTTCAAAGGTTGGCTCCGAGGACCAGCTTGGCAACACCACCGACGGCATACCAGTAAACGGGCGCAAGGAAGGAGCCAGATCGGCGCAATAAAACCACTCCTTGTGCCAGCCCTTCAAAGAAGATTTCAAGGGCAAATCGATATACGTTTTCTTCCCATCGCTCCTCAGTTGAAGACCAGCCCTTCCAATCACACTGATATTACTCTTGGAAGGTTGGGGCTTGACATGGAACAGGTGTCGGAAGAGGATGAAATGGGGTTCAACACCCAGAAAGCACTCGCAAAGAGTAACGAATATGGAGATCTGAAGGATTGAGTTGGGATTTAAATGCACCAACTCCAACCCGTAGAAATCAAGGATGCGGCGGAAGAAATCAGAAGACGGAAGACACAAGCCCCGATCAAAGAAAGAGGCGAAAACTACCATTTCACCAGGCCGGGGGTTGGGGCTCGACTCATCCCTCGCCGACCGCCAACGGATCACTTCTTGGCTGGGTAACTTCAGCTCGCTCTCCAGCCGTCTCAGCTTCATCGAGCCACAATCTGAGATCGGCCAAGAACTCCCTGGCGCACCCGCAGGATTCGTTGCCTTCGGCATGACTGGAGGTGGTGAGATTTGGGGGAAAGCAAATCGGGGGCTTGGAATAAACGAGGAGGATTGAAATCGCCCGAGTCCGGGTGGGGAACAGCGGCTGCTAACCCTAACCGGGCGGGAGGCGAAAAGTTAGGCACGAAGGTGGAAGACGAAGAGATCGGCCGATTTGGGGTCTTTTTCTCTCTCCCCATCTTTTTATAGCCTGTACCGACTAGACGGGCCCAGGCCTGCGCAGTCGGTATTGGGCCGACAAGACATGAGTTCCTACAGTAGCATGCTCCATGTGGGCCGCTTGCAGGCTGAGTTGAAATTATAGCGCTGGTGCTACTAACAGGAACCGATAAGGTAAGCGGATACGCTTCATGAGAGCCTTATTGCTAAACGTATATGTTTGGGTATCTGCTTATCTCACAGGTCTCGAGGATATATCCTTACAAGGATCACAGGCTGGTCTTCATTAAAATTGGAGACGCAGGTATCTTTCTCGAGTACACCTGACCACGTAATGGATTTATTTTCATAAAGTGGTACTCGGCCTACATGCGTGGCCATCAGTTGCCATGAGCAACATTATTCCAGCCAACATGACGCTGAAGAGTCTAACTTTCGAGTAGTGCACTACTCGGGAGAGACTATAAATATTTATTCCCGCTGACATGATGCGGAAGAGTCTAGCTTTTGAGTGGGACGCCACTCGGAAAAGACTATAAACTCATATTCCGACTGACATGAAGTCGAAGAGTCCTATATACGAGTAGTCTTCTACTCGGCAAGACTATAAAGTTTATTCCGGTTGACATGATACCGAAGAGTCGCAAATGCCCAGAGTAATCTACTCGGGAAAGACTTCCAGGTTAAAGATCTTTGACTTTATGTTTAATTGTCTTCACAATTAAGCACAAAGTCGGGGGCTACACCTAATAGGTGCGCCTATTCGGCGCACACTATTCATATATCTACATGAAGCCCTTCATAGCCTCGCTGCCGGCTGACATGAAGCAGGACTCGGGAAGACTTACTCGGACAAAGAGCACTCGGGAAGACTTCACCGTGGAGGATGAGCACTCGGCATCAGCTGTGACTCAACTATGAAGGTCTCAGGGGCTACTGTGGGAGCCATGGGCCCCGGGTACCTCATTACCAGCACATGGGCCACTCGGATAGAGGATGGGCCAGATCATGTAATTAGAGATAAGATGGCACCCGGCAGGCTATGCCTTGTATAATAAGGAAACATAGCCTTAGTCCGATAGGATTCTATCTCTAAGAAGGAAATCCCTTGGTCGTATCCGACTGGGATCCTTACCATGTACCCCTGTCCCCTAGTATATAAAGGGAGGCAGGGCGCCCCATGAGGGCACACCAGATCATTGATCGCAAAACCACCTCAGAGGAATAACACCTCAACTAGACGTAGGGTATTACCTCACATCGAGGGCCTGAACCAGTATAATTCTCTTGTGTTCCTCTGCAATCCACCGAATTCCAGGTCGCCGAGTAGCCCCATAATATTATTGCCGGTGCAAAGCATCGACAATTCTTCTGAGAATCTTGAATGATACAGTAAATGTATTGATATTTGGCATTTTGTGCAAGAAGCAAGTTGACATAGATCCCAAGGGGACTACGCCAGCAGCTCCTACCACCGAGCCCATCCCAGCCGAGGCAGCACCAGCAATTTCACCTGCCGAGCCAGAGGCTGCCCTAGCTGCTAAAGCTGAAGTAGCCCTGACAGTAGAATTACCAGCGCCGATCGACCAAGGAGCGAATGCAGAAGCTGCTGCTCCAGCTCTCGAGCAGATTGCCGAAGATCCTACAGCTGCCGAACTCAGGGCCAGGACCCCATCGCCAGCAATATCGTCATCTTCTGATGAAGGAGATCTCCCCGGGCTCGAAGCCCCTCTGCGCAACTTCCCAAGGACTTTTTATTGGGTCACCCCCGAGGGAGTTGCAGAGAGCTATGAGCATGACGAGCAAGTAGCAATGAGGGAGCA
The DNA here is from genome assembly GCA_003991445.1 of Oryza meyeriana var. granulata. Taxonomy (NCBI): domain Eukaryota; kingdom Viridiplantae; phylum Streptophyta; class Magnoliopsida; order Poales; family Poaceae; genus Oryza; species Oryza meyeriana. The sequence goes on from RYFJ01003278.1 coordinate 119,447, forward strand.
CAGAAATTTTATGCATGCTGCAATCGCTGCATCCAAGGGAGTCCAGGTATGTAGCAAATTTCGCCATGTTGGGTTCTTGACGGTTTCTATTAATCTGGTATTTTGTCGTTTGACTCTGATTTCCCCTGGTTTGTTCTGAGCAGAAGATCATCGATCTCTCAGAGAAGATAAATAAGGTCCTGACCGAACTCGCTCCCCAACTCCAACAACTACGCCAGCTCCAGGTAGCCAAGGACGACTGGAGCGGACTAGCCAAGAGAGGGAGACATGGCTAAGGGGATCGGTAGACAAGCTCAAGGATGAAAACTGGGCCCAAGCTAAAAAGATCAGAATTAAGTTTTCTGTGTTATCCTCCCGAGTGAATCCTGAGTAGTACTTCTCCAGCGTTATAGATTCCTGACTGCCTTGTTGAGTTTTGACTACAATCTTGAGTTCTTGACTATTTTGATTTGCAGCCCTCGAAGCCGAGCTGAAAGACCAAGAAAAGGTGAGGGAAAAACAAGATAAAAAGCTAGAGGAAGTGGAAAAAGGCCAAAGCCAAGATGGAAGCTGACTATGCCAGTACGCCTTCTGCTTGACTGTGATCTTAACCCGTCTGCTTGTTGCTCCGACTGCTTATCTTGGCTAACCGATATATTTGTCGATTCATGTGAACAGCTTCAAAAGCCAATGCCCAGATTTAGTTTGGCACCTTCGCGAAGGAAATCAAGATGATCAAGGAGTCATGGTAAGTCCTCGTTGGATCCGTGAAAGGGCTCCTGGACATCATGCAACCTCACTATCTTGGGACCAGCTCCAATACCGTCACCCAGGTGCCTGAACGCCTAAGCGAAGCCCCGAGTATCTTGAAGAAGTACTCAGATGAGCGTGTAGCTGTCGACATCGCCCAAGCTCTCACCATGACCAAATCGATCTACCCTTGGTAGACATCGAGGTCGTTGGTGAGCGTTTTGCCGAGGGGACGATTCCCGAAGAGGCGCTGGAGCTAATTAGCCAGGTGAGGCTAATCGTGGAGGCAATATCCAGAGACCCAGGCATGTAAAAACAGAACGATTATGTAGCCGGTGGCTATTGATGAGCATATATTACTTTTATAAAGGCATTTGTAAATATCTGTAAGATGTGGCCGAGCACTTGCTTATTCTGAGTCATCATTAGCTTTACCCGACTATGTAGTTTGCGTCGAGTAGATCGGGAGGAACTTAAGAAAAAACATTCACCTTTGAGAGCTATACTCGGGCAAACTTAGCATACTCATTGTAGAACTTCACGACTTAGATAAAACAAGCTCGGATTTTATTAACAAGGCACATAATATATGGAACCCCCGACTGACTACTCGGTTAGGACAAGCGATGTAGTGAGTCGAGAAAAAATCTTTATTCATATGTATAGAGGAAATACAAGACTCAGGTATAGAAAGGACGTAGCTATTCTACATTCCATGAGTTGTTGACGAGGGCACCGTCTTCAATCTTTAGTCGGTAGGCGCCTGGACGTGTTACCTTAGCGATAATGAACAGCCCTTACCATAAAGGGGATAGTTTATGCCTGTCATTGGTGGATTGTTTTTTTCTCAGGACGACATCTCCCACCAAAAAGGTGCAGCCACGAACATTCCGACTGTGATAACAACATAGGCCTTGAAGATACCTTGCCGACTGGATAGTTGCGATGTCCCTTGCTTCCTCCAATTGATCGAGTTCGACCAGTCGGTCTTTGTTTGATTTGTCTTCTAAGTAGGCCTGAACTCGCGGAGAGCTGAACTCCAACTCAGTTGGTAACATAGCCTCAGCACCATAGACTAGGAAGAAAGGGGATTGCCATGTTGCCCAACTAACCGTGGTTGTTAGAGACCAAAGAACAGATGGGAGTTCTTGTACCCACCGCCCCGCATATGGTTGTAGTTTGTCGAATACCCTAGCCTTGATACCTTGTAAGACCATGCCATTGGCACGCTCAACCTGCCCATTACTCCGTGGGTGTGCCACAGAAACATAACAGATCTTGATGCCGAAGTCATCATAGAAATCTTGAAACACACCGCCAGTGAACTGAGTACCGTTGTCCGTTATGATGCGGTTAGGAACTCTAAATTAGTATAAAATACACATGATGAAGTCCTTTGCCCGTGCCTCTATTATGGTAGTAACGGGTTTTGCCTCGATCCACTTTGTGAATTTGTCCACTACGACGAATAAGTGTGTGAACCCTCCTAGCGCTTTTTTGAACGGCCCGACCATGTCAAGCCCCCAAACTGCAAAGGGCCAAGAGATTGGAATTGTTTAAAGTTCTTGAGTTGGAAGATGTGTTTGCCTTGCATAGAATTGGCATCCCTCGCATGTGCGAATTATGTCTTTAGCATCTGTTACCGTAGTCGGCTAGAAAAAACCCTATCTGTAAGCCTTTCCGACTAATGTCCTGGATGCAGCGTGGTTGCCACAAATACCCAAGTGGATCGACTGCAGAATCTACTTGCCCTCCTCAGGTGTGACGTAGTGCATGAGGACTCTGGATGCGATTCGACGGTAAAGGTATTCTCCGACTACAAGAAAACATTTGCTTCGACGTTTAATCCTCTCGGATTCGCTGCGATCTTCTGAGAGTTCATCATCCAAGAGGAATTTAAAAATTGGAGTCTGCCAGTCTTGAGAGATGATTAGCACTTTATTTGTTGCCGGGCTAGGTTCAGTCCCTGACTATTCAAGCACTGATTTCTTCTTGACAGATGGCTCCAATAGTTGTTCGACAAAAATCCCGGTTGGGACCACTTCTCGTTTGGATCCCATACTGGTCAACTCGTCTGCATCTCTGTTGTATTGTCACAATACATGAGTTATCTCTAGCCCAATGAACTTGTTTTTCAGCTTTCGTACCTCCTGACAATACGCCGCCATATTATCATCGAGACATATCCAGTCTTTCATGACTTGGTTGACCACGAGTTGAGAATCCCCGCGTACGACCAGTCGGCGGATGCCGAGTGATATGGCAATGCGGAGCCCGTGGATGAGTGCCTCGTACTTGGCAACATTGTGGGAAGCCAGAAAGTGAATCTGGAGAACATACTTTAGTTTTTCGCCAGTGGGTGACGTCAGTACAACACCAGCCCCTGCACCGCCGATTCGTAGAGAACCTCGAAGTACATTGTCCAGTACTCTAGCTTGTCCATGTTTTTAGTCGTCTGGATTTCTGTCCACTCGACCACGAAGTCGACTAGAGCTTGAGACTTGATTGCTGTCCGTGGCTGAAAGATGATGTCAAACGCCATCAACTCGAGCGTCCATTTAGCGACTCTACCAGTGACCTCACGGTTGTGTAGGACATCCCCGAGTGGATACGATGTGACAATAGTTACTTGATGAGACTAAAAATAGTGCACCAACTTCTGGACAGTGATGAGTAAACCATATAACAGCTTCTGGATTTGAGGATATCTCATCTTGGAGTCAACTAGGACCTCGCTGACGAAGTAGACTGGCCTTGGTATATTCTGTATATGCACTGGCTCTGCTCGCTCGACTACCAGCACCGTGCTGACTACCTGACTGGTTGCCGCCATGTATAACATTAGTGGTTCCTAGGGCATGGGTGATACCAATACTGGTGGTGATGTGAGAAATTTTTTGAAGTCTTCGAAGGCTTGTTGGGCTTCGGGTGTCCATTGAAAATTATCCGCTTTCTTCAATAGTATAAAAAACGGCATGCCCCGTTCACCAAGTTGGGAGATGAATCGGCTGAGTGCCGCCATGCAGCCTGTTAGCTTTTGGACGTCCTTCTAGCTAGTTGGGGATGCCATGTTCATGATAACGTTGATTTTCTCTGGATTGGCCTCGATGCCTTGATGTGATACGATGAAGCCGAGTAGCTTTTCGGACAGTACACCGGAGGTGCACTTATCCGGATTCAACTTCATCTTGAATCTCCGAAGGCTTCGGAAAGTTTCTTCCAAGTCGCCGATGAGGTCTTCCTTGGATTTTGTCTTGATCAGCATGTCATCGACGTATGCCTCCACGTTGCACCCGAGTTGAGTGTATAAACACCACTAAATTGCTTGTTGATACGTTGCTCCAGCGTTTTTCAACCCGAACAGCATAGTGACATAGCAGTATACTCCAAACGGCGTAATGAAAGAAGTCTTCAAGCAGTCCTCCTCCTTCAAACTGATTTGGTGATATCTCGAGTAACAGTCAAGAAAGCTGAGAAGTTCACACCCCGCAGTTGAATCCACCACCTGATCTATTCTGGGTAGACCAAATGGGTCTTTAGGGCACGCCTTATTTAAGTTAGTGTAGTCGATTCACATGCGCCATTTACCATTCTTCTTCCGGACCAAGACTGGGTTTGCCAGCCAATCCGGGTGGTAGACCTCTTTGATGAACCCGGCTGCAAGGAGCTTGGTTATCTCCTCCTGAATAGCATCTTTGCGGTCCTATGCGAAGCACCGTAGTCGTTGTTTGACTGGCTTGGTGTCCGGTTTCATGTTGAGGGAATGCTCGATCACCTCCCTTGGTACACCAGGCATGTCGGAAGGTTTCCAAGCAAATATATCCCTATTCGCCTGGAGGAAGGTAACGAGTTCGTCTTCCTATTTGTGGTCCAGTCCGATCCCAACAAGAGCAGTTTTGGAGGGGTCAAAAGGGTCTAGGGGGATCTTTTTTGTTTCAGAGTCCGCTGAAATTCCCGACTTGGCTACTGTTTTTGCTAAAACCTGATCGTCCTCGCTTGCTATTGTAGTGGCTAGTCAGATGTTGTTGCACCCAACTGCCGCTTCTAGAGATTGGGCCAGCTCACAGCTCTCCTTGTCGCAGGTAAAGGCTTGCTTGAGATCGCTGCGAAGAGAAAGCACTCCAGCCGGTCCTAGCATCTTGAGCATCATGTATGTATAATACGGCACTGCCATGAATTTGGTGAGTGCTGGCCATCCGAGTATTGTGTGGAACGCGGTCTTGAAGTCGGCAACTTCAAAGCAGATATTCTCGGTGCACAAATTATCCCACGTGCCAAAAGTAACTAGCAGAGTTATCTGTCCGAGTGGAGTGGAAGATAGGCTAGGGATTACCCCATGGAAGGGCGCTGTACTCGGCCATAGCTCGGAATGAGGGATCTTCATCTCGCCAAGTGTCTTGGCGAACAAAATATTGAGAGCGCTTCCTCCATCGATGAGAACCTTTTTCAATTTGATGTTTCTGATGATCGGGTCTAGAACAAGTGGGTAACGTCCGAGATGAGTAACCCGATCGAGGTGATCCGCGCGGTCAAACGTGATTGGCGTTTCTGACCAACGCAAGCACTGGGGGGCGTTTGCTGAGACCGAGTTGACTTCATGTGCTATGAGCTTCTGCTTCCTCTTGGACTCATATGCAATCGGCCCTCCAAAGATGTGGTTGAGCTCAGCCTGGGGATCTTGGTAGTCGCCGGCTGTGCCCGGATCTGGCTTGTCTTTGTCTTTATTGCTGCCAGATGTTGAAGTCTGCTCGGAAGCAAACTTTTTAAGCATGAAGCAGTCCTTAGCCGTGTGCTTGCCCTTTGGATGAAAGGGGCAAGGCTCGTTCATCACATTTTGGTACTCGTCTGTCATAGGGGGTCGCGGCCGAGTAAGCTCCACAACAGCCACCACGTTGTCCGACTTGCGCTTGCGGTTGCCAGACTTGTTCTGTGCTGGCTCGTCGTTGTCTTTTTTGTCCTTCTGCCGGTGCTCCTTCTTGACGTCCAGGGCCTCAGCAACTGCATCGGCCGAGTAGACATATTTGTTCGCCATGTCAAAAAGAACCTTGATAGAAGAGGGAGGTTTCCGAGTAAACTTGGCAAAGAACGGGGTATCTCTGACTCCCTTACGGAAGGCGGCGATGACGATCTCGTCCTTGATCTTCGGGATTGAATTCCTCATCTCAGAAAACCTCTTGATGAAATCACAAAGAGATTCATTCTTCCTTTGATGGCACTGATACAGATCGTACCCGAAAGATGGCCTCTCGTACGTTCCTTGGAAATTGGCGGTCAAGCGTTCCCGAAATTCTCCCCAAGAGTCGATTGACCTCTTAGGAAGTCCAGTTAGCCATATCTTTGCCGAGTCGGCTAGAGCAACTGGGAGGTAGTTAGCCATGGCCTTGTGATCTCCTCCAGCTGCTCAGATCACTACAGTGTAAACTGTGAGCCAAGACTCGAGATTGGTCTTCCCGTCATATTTTTCAATTCCAGTCGGCTTGAAGCCTGATGGCCAGTCGACTTGTTGCAGCTCATGGGTGAAAGACGGTACTCCTTCATCTGTATGAGGACTCCGACTCCGACTACGGCGGTGAAACCGCTTATGGTGGAGGCCGAAGCGCTCATTCTCGTCTTCTAGTTGGCGACACTCATCTTCCTCGCATTCGCGGCGTCATGCATTGATGTCTTGCCGGAGATCTCGTCGTTGTCGATGTTTTACACCGGCAATATAACTATAGGGCTACTCGGCGAGGGGAAACTCAATGGATTGCAGAGGAACACAAAGAGATTTTATACTGGTTCAGGCCCTCAATGTGAGGTAATACCCTACGTCCAGTTGTGGTGTTATTCCTCTGAGGGGTTGTGTCGATTAATGATCTTGTGATCTCGTGCCCCGTGAGGGGCGCCCTGTCTCCCCTTATATACTGGGGGGCAGGGGTACAGGATAAGGATCCCAGCCGGATACGGCCAAGGGATTTCCTTCTTAGAGATAGAAACTTATCCGACTAAGACTATGTTTTTCTTATCGTACAAGGCAAAGTCTGCCGGTGCTAATCTTATCTCTAACTACATGATTCGGCCCATCCTCTATCTGAGTGGCCCATATGCTGGTGGTGAGGTACCCGGGACCCATGGCCTCCACAGTAGCCCCTAAGACCTTCATAGTTGAGTCACAGCTGATGCCAAGTGCTCATCCTCCACAGTGAAGATTGCCCAAGTGCGATGCTCCTGAGTACTCTTTGTCCGAGTGAGTCTTCTTCCCGAGTCCTGCTTCATGTCAGCTAGCAGCGAGGCTATGAAGGGCTTCATGTAGATGTATGAATAGTGTACGCCAAATAGGCGCACCTATTAGGTGTAGCCCCCGACTTTGTGCTTAATTGTGAAGACAATTAAACATAAAGTCAAAGATCTTTAACCTGATAATCTTTCCCGAGTAGATTACTACTGGTATATGAGATTCTTCGGTATCATGTCAACTGGAATAAACTTTATAGTCTTGCCGAGTAGGGAACTACTCGTATATAGGACTCTTCGACTTCATGTCAGCCGGAATGTGTGTTTATAGTCTTGCTGAGTAGGATGCTACTCATATATGGGACTCTTCAGCTTCATGTCAGTTGGAAAGGGGGTTTATAGTCTTTCCCGAGTGGCGTCCCACCCAGAAGTTAGACTCCTCCGCATCATGTCAGCGGGAATGAGAAATTTATAGTCTCTTCCGAGTAGTACACTACTCAAAAGTTAGACTCTTTAGCGTCATATCGGCTGGAATAATGTTGCTCATGGCAACTGATGGCCACGCATGTAGGCCGAGTACCACTTTATGAAAATAAATCCATGGCGTGGTCAGGTGTACTCGAGAAAGATACCAACATCCCTAATTTTAATGAAGACCAGCTTGTGATCCATGTAAGGATATATCCTCGAGACCTGGTGGATAAAATAGATACCCAAACATATATGTTTAGCAATAAGGCTCTCATGAAGCATATCTATTTGCCTCATCGGCTCCTGTTGGTAGCACCAGCGCTATAATTTCAATTCAGCCTGCAAGCGGCCCACATGGAGCATGCTACTGTAGGAACTCATATCTTGGTGGCCCAGTGCCAACTATGTAGGCCCAAGCCCATTTAGTCGGCACAAGCTCTATAAATGACAGGGAGAGAGAAAAAGATTCCTTCATCTTCCCCAAAGCGACCAATCGATTCGTCTTCTGCCTTCGCGCCCAACTTTTCGCCTCCTGCTCGGCTAGGGTTAGCTGCTGCTGCTGTTCCCCGCTCGAACTCAGGAGATTCCAGTCCTCTTCGTCTGTTCCAAGCCCCCAATCGCTTTTCCCCCAAACCTCTCCACCCCCAACCATGTCGAAAGCTTCGGATCCTGTGGGTGCGCCGGGGAATGCTTGGCCAACTTCGGATTGCGGCTCGGTGAAACTGAAGCTGCTGGAGAGTCAATTGAAGTTGCCAAGCCAGGAGGTGCTCCGTTGGCGGCCAGCTAAGGGCGAGTCGGTCCCAAATCCCCAATCTGGCAAAACAGTAGTTTTTGCCTCTTTTTTCGATTGGGGTTTGTGCCTTCCCTCTTCTAAATTCTTCCACCGCATCCTTGACTTCTATGGGTTGGAGTTGGTGAATTTGAATCCCAACTCGATTCTTCAAATCTCCATATTTGTTATTCTCTGCGAGTGCTTTTTGGGTGTAGAGCCCCATTTTAATTTCTTTAGGCATTTGTTCCACATCAAACCCCAGCCCTCCAAGAATAATATCAATGTGATTGGGGGGGCCGGTCTCCAGTTGAGAAGTGATGGGAAGAAAACATATCTTGATCTCCCATTGAAATCTTCCTTGAAAGGCTGGCACAAGGAGAGCTCCCTCCTTGCATCCATTCACTGGCTTGCCACCGGTAGTTTTACCAAATTGATCAGCAGATCCAACCTTTGAGGAGGTGGGCCAAGTGCATCAATTGTTGGGGAAATTAGAAGAGCTTAAGGAAGCTGGCCTGACTGGACCTTGGGTGGCCCGGTGTTTCCTGACTCGACGTATCCAACCGCTGAAGCTGAGAAGCGTGTTCGGCTGGGATTTTCAGGGCAAATATGATCCTAACCGAGTAAGCCACGAGTCAGCCAATAAGTACAAGGTGACCGAGACCCTGTTTGGTTACTTCTCCGAGGGGGTGATCAAGACCGAAGACGATAAACACCGGACTGCGGCTTATAGCTTCCTTCAGCCCCGTCCCAAGGTAATCTTTGTCCTTCTTCTGTGACGAATGCATGTATCTGTGATTGCCCAGCATTGTGTGATGTACTTTGTTGATTCATCTGTAGTGGTGCGAGGAGTTTGACGAGGACTCCCACCCGTTGTCAGCCATTAAATCGAAGAAGAGGCCAAGGAGCCTCCCTACTGCCCAACCCGACTCCAAGAGAGCGGGGAAAAAGTCTGTTCTATATCGGGGCGAGGGGGCCATGACGCCGCGTGTCGTGGTAGGAGGTCTAAAGATAAAGGACACCGCCGCCGCGGCACCCAAGCGATCAAGTCCCAGGTTGGGACCAGTACGGCCGAGCTTGACATTGCCGAGCCCGACAAAAGCACCGTCGAGTACACGGTCCGAGCAGGCGCCGCCAAGCACACGGGCGCCCGAGTCGGACACGCCACCAACGAGGCCACCTCCAGTTGCCATGCCGCCACCGACTGCTTCGCCGACTAGGCCGACGACTGGTCGTGGCGCTCCGCTGGGACCCGGATCGCCCGGCGGGAAACTCAAGTTCTCCAAGAGGTAAGCTGCTCTTGATCTTCTGAGATTCTTGTCTGTTGCAGTAGTATTTTGATGTCTATCTTGCCATGCAAGAAGCCTGCCGATATCGATCTCAAGGAGACCACTCCGACCGCTCCCCTTGAAGAGCCCGCCCCAGCCGAGCCGGCGCCCGCGAGCACACCCGCTGAGCCGGTGGCCATCCTAGTCACGGAGACTGAGGTGGTCCCGACTACGGGGCCGCTGGTGCCGCCCGACCAAGGGGCGGTTACTGAGGTTGCTACCCTAGCACCTGAGTCGACGCTCTCTGCCGAGGCCGATGCCGGAGCCCCCGAGTCGACCCCCGAGGTCGCAGAGGACGCCAGCGTGGGGGTCAGCACCCCGTCGCCGTCATGGTCATCGTCGTCATCATCGTCGTTGCCGCCAGAGATCCCGAACCTTCCTCAGATTGAAGCTCCTCCGTGTAAGTTTCCCCAGACGTTCACCTGGATGGCGCCTGATGGAACCGCGAGGAGGTTCAAGCTCAATGAGGCCACGGCGAAAAGGGAACACGAAAGCATGCTTCGCGCTGCCATTGCCGGGTCCGAGGGAGTTCGGGTATGATTCTTGCGGTGGAGTCTTGGTGGTCTTTTTGTTCTGACGTCTGACTCCGCTCTTGACTTGTTCTCTCCTAGAGCAGAAGCTTGTTGATCATAATGAGGAGATGACCGGGATCCTGATCGAAATGGCCCCCCATCTCGTGGAATTAGAGCAGCTCCGGGCATTGAAGGCCGAGATGGAGGTGCGCCACGCGGGGAGGGAAGCCTGGTTGAAGGATGTCGCCACCCAGCTCAGGGATGAAACTTGGGCCCAAGCCGGGAAGATTAGAGGTAAATCCCCCGAATGCATCTTCCCGACTGAACCATTAATGTATTTCTCCAGCTGCGTTGTTCCCAACTGCCCAGTTGTGTCTTGGCTGCAAGGTTGAGTTCCATACTAATCTATCGTGCAGCCCTTGAAACCGAGTTGAAGACCCGAACAGAGAGGGAAGCCCAGCTGAAGGAGGCCGAAGAAGCCAAGGCCGAGCTTGAAAAGGACAAGGCCGACCTGACAAAGGCCAACACTGAGCTCGAACGGGAGAAGGCAGAGTTAAAAGAGGCCACCATCAAGCTTGGCGAAGAAAAAGCTAAACTGGAGAAGACCGTGGCCAAGTGGGAGGCCGATTACATGAGTAAGTCTCCGTCTCGACAATGATCTTAACCAATCCTTTAACCATTCCATCTGCAGCCGTGCCTAACAAGTTTACTTGTCGGTGGACCCGGGCAAACCTCAGAGCCAATGCCCAGGCCCAATATCGAGCTTATACAGAGGAGATAAGGGTTATCAAGGAATCACGGGAGGCCCTCGTCGGGTCCGTGAAAGGGTTCCTCGATATGATGGATCCCCGCCCTGTGGGAACCAGCTGCAGCCGAATCCCCAAGTGGAGGCGCGTCTTGAGGATGCACCAAGCGCCCTGAAGAGGTACTCAGATGAGCATTTCATTGCCAGCGTGGCCCAGACCTTGGCGATGACCAAATCAATCTACCTGAGGGCAGACATTGAAGCCATCGGGGAGGGGTTTGCCGAAGAGACGACGCCCGAGGAGGCGCTGGAGCTGATAGCCCGGGCGAGGCCGACTGCTGAGATAATCACCCGAGACCTGGGTCTGTAAGAGCAACATATCATGTAGTCGGTATATATAAACTTTTGTGGAGAACATGTGTAAATATGTGTGCAATGCCACCAAGCTTTGAATTATTACTCAGTTGTCATTAGCTTTACTTGACTGTGTAGTCTACGCCAAGTTAGTCTGTCAGAACTTAATAAAATCGCTCAATGTAGGAAACTGTACTCGGGCAAACGTGACAGTCGTAGTAAGGCTTCGTAACTGGAGTAGGACAAGCTCGTATATTATTGACAAAACACATATATACATGCAGCCCCCGACTCACTACTCGGTTGATACAAGCGGCGTAGTGAGTTAGAGAAACTGTGCACATGAGAAAGTATAAAACTCAGGTATAGAAAGGCCATATCTGTTCTATATTCCATGAGTTGCTGATAAGGGCACCGTCTTCGGTCTTCAGTCGGTAGGCGCCTGGCCGCATGACCTCGGCTATAATGAATGGCCCTTCCCACATAGGGGATAATTTGTGCCTGTCTTTGGTGGTTTGTATTTTCCTCAAGACGAGATCCCCGACCAAAAAGGCGTGGCCATGGACATTGCGATTGTGGTAGCGACGCAGGCCTTGAAGGTACCATGCCGACTGGATTGTTGCGATGTCCCTTGCTTCTTCCAACTGATCTAGCTCGACCAATCGGGTATTGTTTGAGACGTCTTCTAAGTAAGCCTGGACTCGCAGAGAGCCGAACTGTAACTCTGTTGGTAGCATAGCCTCAGCACCGTAGACCAGAAAGAAAGGGGATTGCCCTGTTGCCCGACTAACCGTGGTTCTGAGAGACCAGAGAATAGATGGGAGTTCTTGTACCCACCAGCCCGCGTATGGTTGTCGTCGGTCAAATATCCTGGCCTTGATGCCTTGTAAGACCATACCGTTGGCTCATTCGACCTACCCGTTGCTCCACAGGTGTGCCACGGATGCATAGCAGATCTTGATGCCGAAATCTTCGCAGAAGACTTAGAATACGCCGCCCGTGAACTGAGTACCGTTGTCGGTGATGATGCGGTTAGGAACCCCGAATCTGTGTAGTATACTCATGATGAAGTCCTTTGCTCGTGCCGCTGTTATAGTTGCAACGGGTTTTGCCTCGATCCACTTGGTGAATTTATCCACTGCGACGAATAGATGTGTGAACTCTCCTGGCACTTTCTTGAAAGGCCCGACCATGTCGAGCCCCCATACTACGAATGGCCAGGAAATAGGGATTGTTTGGAGTTGCTGGGTTGGGAGATTGGTTTGTCTTGTGTAGAACTGGCAACCCTCGCACTTGCGAACAATGTCCTTGGCGTCTGTTACTGCTGTGGGCCAAAAAAATCCCTGCCGGTAAGCCTTTCCGAATAACGTCCTAGATGCGGCATGGTTGCCACATATGCCTGAGTGGATCGACTGCAAGATCTGCTTGCCCTCCTTGGTGGTGACGCAACGCATTAGGACATCGGATGTGCTCCTTCGGTACAAGTCTTCTCCGACTAGTAGAAAGCATTTGCTTCGATGCTTGATCTGCTCGGCTTGACTGCAATCTTCTGGGACTTCGTCGTCTAGGAGAAATTTGATAACAGGAGTCCGCCAGTCTTGACATGTGTGCAGCACCTCATCTGTAGCCGGGGTAGGTTCGCCTCCCAACAGTTCCGGCGCCGGTTTCTTCTTGACTGATGGCTCCATAAGTTGCTCGACAAAGATTCCAGTCGGAACCGCTTCTCATTTAGATCCCATGTTTGCCAGCTCGTCTGCAGCATCATTGTATTGTCGTAGGACATGTGTTATCTCCAGCCCGTCGAACTTGTTTTCTAGCTTGCGAACCTCCTGACAGTATGCCGCCATGGTATCATAGAGACAAGTCCAGTCTTTCATGACTTGGTTCACCACGAGTTGAGAGTGCCCGCGCACAACCAGTCGACGTATGCCGAGTGATATAGCAATACGGAGCCCATGGATAAGTGCCTCGTATTCGGCAACGTTGTGGGAAGCCAGGAAGTGGATTTGTAGAATGTACTTCAGTTTTTCGCCGGTGGAGGACGTCAATATGACGCCAGCCCCGGCGCCGCCAATCCGTAGGGAACGTTGAAGTACATTGTCCAGAATTCTAGCTTCTCTGTTGACGTAGGCAGTTGCACTTCTGTCCACTCGGCCACGAAGTCGGCTAGAACTTATGATTTAATTGCTGTCCGTGGCTGAAAGGTGATATCAAACGCCATCAGCTCGAGTGCCCATTTAGCGATTCGGTCGGTGGCCTCGCAGTTATGAAGGACATCCCCGAGTGGAAACGATGTGACCACCGTGGCTTGATGTGCTTGGAAATAGTGCACAGCTTTCGGATTGTGATGAGTAGGCCATATAACAGCTTCTGGACCTGCGGATATCTTGTCTTCGAGTCGGCAAGCACCTCGCTGACAAAGTAAACTGGCCGTTGTATTTTCTGGATGTGACCATGTTCGGATCGCTCGACCACCAGCACCGTGCTGACTACCTGAGTGGTTGCCGCCAGATATAGCATTATCGGTTCCTGGGGCATGGGTGATGCCAACACGGGGGCTGATGTGAGAAATTTCTTGAAGTCTTCGAAGGCTTGCTGGGCTTCAGGAGACCATTGGAAGTTATCTGCTTTCTTTAATAGCTTGAAGAAGGGCATACCCCGTTTGCCCAGCCAGGAAATAAATCGGCCGTGTGCCGCCATGCAGCCTATTAGCTTCTGGACGTCCTTCTGGTTTGTCAGGGGAGCCATGTTCATTATTGCGTTGACTTTCTCCGGGTTGGCCTCGATGCCTCGATGCGAGACGATGAAGCCGAGTATCTTGCCGGATGGCACACCGAAGGCGCACGTTTCCGGGTTCAACTTCATCTTCAATCTTCGAAGATTTTGGAAGGTTTCTTCCAGGTCAGCGATGAGGTCTTCTTTGGACTTGGTCTTGATCACCACATCGTCGACGTAGGCTTCCACGTTGCGCTCGATCTGAGTGTGCAGACACCGATGAATTGCCCATTGATAGGTTGCTCCAACATTTTTCAAACCGAACGGCATTGTGATGTAGCAGTCCGCTCCAAACAGCGTGATGAAAGATGTCTTTAAGCAGTCTTCCTCCCTCAGGTTGATTTGATGGTATCCCAAGTAGTAGTCGAGAAAGCTGAGTAGGTCGCACCCGGCCGTGGAGTCTACCACCTGATCTATCCTGGGAAGACCAAATGGGTCCTTGGGGCACGCCTTGTTGAGATCGGTGTAGTCGACGCACATGCGCCATTTACCGTTTTTCTTCCGGACCAGAACTGGGTTTGCCAGCCAATCCGGGTGATAGACCTCCTTGATGAACCCGGCTGCGAGGAGCTTGGTGATCTCCTCCCGAATAGCATCCTTGCGGTCTTGACCAAAGCGCCGCAGCCGTTGCTCGACTGGCTTGGCATTTGTCTTCACATTGAAGGCGTGCTCGATCACCTCCCTTGGTACGCCCGGCATGTCGGATGGTTTCCACGCAAAGATATCCTTGTTGGCTTGGAGGAAGGTGACGAGCGTGTCTTCCTATTTGGGGTCGAGTCTGGTCCCGACTAGGGCAGTCTTGGAGGGGTCGGAAGGGTCCAGGGGGATCTTCTTCGTGTTAGAGTCCGCTGAAATTCCCGACTTCGCCGCCTTTTTTGCCGGAACTTGATCTTGCTCGACTTCAGTTGTGGCGGATTGCCGGATGCTGTTGTGCCTGACTGCCGCCTCTTGTGATTGAGCCAGTTCGCAACTCTCCTTAACGTAGGTGAAAGCTTGCTTGACGTCGCTGCGGAGGGAGAGGACTCCTGCTGGCCCAGGCATCTTGAGCACCATATATGTATAGTGCGATATCACCATAAATTTAGCGAGTGCCGGTCGTCCGAGTATCGCGTGGTACGCGGTCTCGAAGTCGGCGAGCTCGAAGCAGACGTTTTCCGTTCGGACGTTATCCCGCGTGCCGAAGGTTACTGGCAATGTGATCTGCCCAAGTGGAGTTGATGGCAGGCCAGGAATTATCCCGTGGAAGGGCGCAGTGCTCGACCGTAATTCTGAACGAGGAATCCTCATCTCGTCCAAAGTCTTGGCGAATAAAATGTTGAGCGCGCTACCTCCGTCGATGAGGGTTTTCTTCAGCTGATATTTCTATGGCTACCGGACTTGTTTTGAGACGGCTCGTTGTCAGCTTTTGCCTTCTGATCTTTTTGTCGAGACTCCTTCTCGTCGAGGGCCTTGGCGACCGCTTCGGCTGAGTCGGCGTATTTGTTGGCCATGTCGACGAGAGCTCGGACTGTGGATGGTGGCTTCCGAGTAAACTTCACGATGAACGGGGCATCCTTTACTCCCTTGCAGAAGGCGGCGATGATAGCCTCGTCTTTGATGTTGGAATTTGGTTGCGCTTCTTAGAAAACCTCTTGATGAATTCACGCAGAGACTCGTTCTTCTTCTGGTGCAGCTGATAAAGATCGTGCTTTGAAGATGGCCTCTCGTAGGTCCCTTGGAAATTAGTGATGAACCGCTCCCTGAGTTGTCCCCAGGAACCGATCGACCGCCTCGGGAGACCTGATAGCCATGTCCTCGCTGAGTCAGCTAGAGCGACTGGGAGGTAGTTAGCCATGGCTTTATGATCACCCCCGGCTGCGCGAATTGCCAGGGTGTAGACGATAAACCAGGACTCTGGGTTGGTTTTGCCATCGTATTTCTCGATACCCGTAGGCTTGAAGCCCAACGGCCAGTCGATGTCCTGGAGATCGTGGGTGAAGGCGGGAACGCCCTCATCTTCATGTGGGCTCCGGCTCCGATTTTGGTGGCGTAACCGCTCGTGGTGGAAGTCGAAGCGCTCGTTTTCATCCTCCAGTCAGCGGCACTCATCTTCTTCGCGTTCTTTGTGCCGAGCATTCATGGTGTGGCGAAGGTCATGTTGTAGTCATACTCAGAGGTCCTGATTGGGTCAGTGGTTGTACTGGTGACGCCGCCGGTTGTTGTTGTTGGTACCACCGGTTGGCGTTGCGTTGACACGGATGATCCTGCCGCCGAAGAACCCGACCGGTTGGTTGGTATAACTGTGTCACCTGACTGCTGTTGCTGCTGACAGGCGGCAGTTGTGATCATCGCCTTGATCTTGGTGATAGTCAAGGTGGCCTGGTGGTCAGGCTCGAGCTGGAGCGTGTCCAGCAGGGTTGTGGCGGCCACAATGTTCTATTTGGCGTGACGAAGACGTCGTGGTCGCCGACTTTAGTTTGGAGGATCTGTTGCTGGGCGACTCGCCTAGCCTGGCATAGCCCATCATTGCGAGCTTCGCGGTTGGCTTCCTCCTATTGTCGTAGTCGGTAAGCCTCCTCTTGTTGTTCCTCTTGTGCTCGGCAAACCTCCTGTGGGGGCGTTGATGCCATGAAGATTTCGCGGGGGATAAGGAGACCCACTGAGCTGGTGTCCGAACTAGAGTTCGAACTGTTATCCGACTGGGAGTTGGAATCCACGTAGTTGAGCGGAGTGAGAATTGCCCCGATCACCCTAGATCCAATCTGGAACGGCTCAGGGCTGTGTCCGAATTGAAGCGCAGGAGATCGAGAATGCCACGCGGGGTGTAGACGTGCGGCGTCGCCGAATCCGAGTCGGAAATTGAGGATCCCCATCCTTCCTTGCCCAACCCGAGTTGACTCTAGGCCTAGCTCGAGACGAACGCTGGTGGAGAGAGCTGTCCCGTGGCTCGGCGAAGCAGAAAGTTGGTGCTGCGGCTTGATGATGATCGCCGCCACATCTGGTGAGCCGACTAGCGCGAAGTTAGCTGGTTCCTCGACCGGTTGGATTGGATCTGCTTCGGCCAAGTTCAGGTTGCCGATCTGGTCAGCGATAAAGTTGAGGCTTCCGAAGGAAATTGTGTCTCCGGGGGAGAACTTGTCGCCGTCGACTCCTCTTGTTGGATCCATCAAGATCTTGGATGTAGATTGCGCCGAGTCCCCTACCTGGGGCGCCAATTGTCAATGTTTTACACCGGCAATATAACTATAGGGCTACTCGGCGAGGGAAAACTCAATGGATTGCAGAGGAACACAAAGAGATTTTATACTGGTTCAGGCCTGCAATGTGAGGTAATACCCTACGTCCAGTTGTGGTGTTATTCCTCTGAGGGGTTGTGTCGATTAATGATCTTGTGATCTCGTGCCCCGTGAGGGGCGCCCTGCCCCCCCTTATATACTGGGGGCAGGGGTACAGGATAAGGATTCCAGCCGGATATGGCCAAGGCATTTCCTTCTCAGAGATAGAAACTTATCCGACTAAGACTATGTTTTCCTTATCATACAAGGCAAAGTCTGTCCGGTGCCATCTTATCTCTGTGGGTGCCAAGGGCCCCGGGTACCTCATGACAAGCATATGGGCCACTCGGATAGAGGATGGGCCTAGCCTTGTAATTAGAGATATAGCTAAATTCGGCAGACTTCGCCTTGTATAGAAAGGAATATACAGTCCTAGTCGGGTGCGTTATATCTCTAAGGGGAGATCTCCTAGTCGTAATCCGATGGGGACTCCTACCTTGTAACCCTGTCCCCCAGTATATAAGGGGAGGCAGGGCGCCCCATGAGGGCAGGTTGAGTTGGTTCACCAGAATCACCACCACAAATCCTCAAAGGAATAACACCACAACTGGACGTAGGGTATTACCTCACATCGAGGGCCTGAACCAGTATAAAATCTCCCTGTGTTCCTTTGCAATCCACCGAGTTTCCATCCGCGAGTAGCCCATATATTTATTGCCGGTGTAAAACATCGACAGTTGGCGCGCCAGGTAGGGGCTTCGGCGCGATCTACATCTACAAGCTCGATGGATCCAGCAACCGAAGTCGTCGGCGGCAAACTCTCCCCCGGAGATACAATCGCATTCAGAAGCCTCGACTTCGTCGCCGACCAGATCGGCAATCTCACCCAGGCCGACACGGACCCGATCCAATCGGTCGAGGAACCAGCTGACTCCGCGCCAGTCGGCCCACACGACGCTGCGGCAATCTTCGACGACATGCTGCGGCGATCTCCAATACGCCCGAGTCCAGGGGCAACTCTTCCTTTCAGTGTTCGACTCGGACTCGGTTCTGTGCCGGCCGAGATCGGGCCGAGAAGGGAAGAGATCGCCAACTTCCCGTTCGGACTCAGCGACGCCTGCGGATATCTACAATCTACATCGACGCGGCAAACCCGATCCCCTGGAGTTCGACTCGGATACGGCTCCGAGCCGCTTGAGATCGGATCTAGGGAGGCGGAGTTACACTCATCCCATCAACCATCCCGACTTCGACTCGAAGTCGGACTCCGACTTCCAGTCGGACTACGACTCTGAGTCGGACAGCAACTCGGCAAGCTTCTCTCCGCCACGAGAATCTTTATGGCATCCAAAGGCTCTACTCCTACCCAGGAATCACGCCAACTACGCGAACAACAGAGGAGGAGGCCTGCCGACTGCGAAACAACAGGGGGAAGAAGCAAGACGCCTGCACGCCCGCAACGACGGCCTACGCAGGGCTGGGCGAACCGCTCAGCAGCAAATCCTCCAAACCCGAGTCGGCGACCACGATGTCTTCGTTACGCCACAACAGAACATCGTGGCCGCTGCAACCCTACTGAACACGGTCCAGCTTGGGCCTGATCATCAGGCCACCCCGACGATCGCAAGGATAAAAGCCATGCTTACCGCTGCTGCATGTCAGCAGCACCAACAGTCGGGCGATACCCTCATACCGACCAACCGGTCGGCATCCCCAATGGCAGTCTCGTCTACCTCAAAGCGACGCCGAGTGGCCGGCTCTAGTCGGCTGCACACGGAGTCACGCCAAACGTCACTCGGCAACCCAAACCACAACCGGCAATGTCGAAGTGACCGTCGGGACAACCGGGATCTCCGAGGCCAACTATGGCGTGATCTTCGGCAGGACACCAATGCTCGGCGCCGCGAACGAGAAGAAGACGGGCAACGCCAACTGGAAGACGAGAACGAGCATTTCGGCCTCCACCACGAGCGGTTTCGCCGCAGTAGTCGGGGTCGGAGTCCACATGAAGACGGAGGCATACCAGCCTTCACCCAGGAGCTACAACAGGTCGACTGGCCGCCGGGTTTCAAGCCTACAGGCATCGACAAATACGACGGCAAGACCAATCCCGAGTCCTGGCTCACGGTCTACACTCTGGCGATCCGAGCAGCTGGAGGAAATCACAAAGTCATGGCTAACTACCTCCCAGTCGCTTTAGCCGACTCAGCGAGGACATGGCTAACAGGACTCCCAAAGCGATCAATCGGCTCTTGGGGAGAACTCCGGGAATGATTCATCACCAACTTCCAGGGAACATACGAGAGGCCATCTTCTGAGTACGATCTATATCAGTTGCATCAAAGGAAGAACGAGTCTCTTCGTGACTTCATCAAGAGGTTCTCTGAGAAGAGGAACTCAATCCCGAACATCAAGGATGAGGTCGTCATCGCCGCCTTTCGAAAAGGAGTCAAAGACATCTCGTTCATCGACAAATTCACGCGGAAGCCTCCCAACTCTGTCAAGGCCCTATTCGACATGGCAAACAAGTACGCCGACTCGGCCCACGCTGTTGCCGAGGCCCTCGACGACAACAAGTCACCCTGACAGAAGAAGCGGGACGACACCAACGACGCGCTCCCGACTAAAGCTGGGAATCGCAAACGCAAGTCAGACGGCTCTGTTGTGGCAGTCGGTCACGACCGCCTTCGACCTTCAACAACTGAGGATTATCAGAACAACAAGTGACATGCTCGGGGGCTCACAAGCTCAAACACGAGGATGGCATCCCACTCCCAAATACCGAACAGCTAAGTCGCTTTCTGATAAACATCTCCTCACTCGGCCTTGCTAGTGCCACAGCCGCTTACCACTAATAGGTGTATAAGCTGCGCATTTACTTTTTTTCCGTTTTTGCTCTTAAATGATTACAAAAGTACTCGAGTAGCATAAATCTCGACCCGTGAAACTCTGCTCCATGTAAGACGAACTCAAGTCACCAAAACGCGTGCCTGGGAAGAGCCATGAGCCAACTCCCGACGCTAGGGGCTATGACTAGTCGGGCAGAGTGCTTAAACGTAAGGGGTCACTACTCGAGGAAATTAATATCAAAAAGAGGAAGAACACGTATTTACATACATTGTAAAATACATTTTATTCGGGTGATTATTTTCATCATCAGATGCTACTCATCCGATATTTTTATATTGCAGGCCCAGCTCCGGATACGCGTGACAGGAACTCAGGGCTGCGAGCCCATCTCCTACGCTCGGGGGCTGGACAAGTCTGCCAAAATACACTCGGGATGCTCCATGAGGGCTACTCACCGAGTACTTGCGCCAGTCGGGACGTCATCTTCCCCGACTTACGCTCCATGCGAGCCAACAATCGGCCCCTGGCGCCAGTCGGGGCTGTATACCACTCGGCTAAATAGGGTATGCCCCATGAGGGTCGCCAGCCGAATCCTACGCTAATGCTAGGTTCGGGTACCTTATTTGGTCACGATTCTGTCAGGTTGGGTACGCCCCATGAGGGTCGCTAGCCGAATCCTATGCTAATGCAAGGTTCGGGTGCCTAGCTTGGCTATAATTCTGTTGGATAGGGTACGCCCCATGAGGGTCGCCAGCCGAACCCTCTGCTAATGCAAGGTTCGGGTACCTTGTTCGGCTTTACCCAAGTCAGAGAAAGACTTATATCGTCAAAGTGCATCCGGAGTTCTCATGCACTGTGTCACACCCTGAGGAGGGCAAGCAGATCCTGCATTATACCCACTCAGGCTTACGTGGCAACCAGTTTGCATCCAGAACGTAAGTCGGAAAGGCTTGCGAATAAGGATTTCTCTGGCTGATTGCGGTTACCACACCAAAAAACTCATCCTGACATGCGATGGATGATACTTTCTAGAGCTATGCTGGATAGGTCGGCTCAGGCCGACTTATTTGGTAGCAGCCACCAAGATATGAGTTCCTACAGTAGCATGCTCCATGTGGGCCGCCCGCAGGCTGAGTTGAAATTATAGCGCTGGTGCTACCCAGGAACGATGAGGTAAACAGATATGCTTCATGAGAGCCTTATTGCTAAACATATATGTTTGGGTATCTGTCTTATCCACCAGGTCTCGAGGATACATCCTTACAAGGATCACAAGCTAGTCTTCATTAAAATTGGAGATGCAGGTATCTCTCTCGAGTACACCTAACCATGTAATGGATTTATTTTTCATACAGTGGTACTCGCCTACATGCGTGGCCACCAGTTGCCATGAGCAGCATTATTCCGCTGACATGACGGGATGAGTCTAACTTTCGAGTAGTTCACTACTCGGGAGAGACTATAAAATTCTCATTCCCGCTGACATGACGCGGATGAGTCTAACTTTCGAGTAGTTCACTACTCGGGAGAGACTATAAATTCTCATTCCCGCTGACATGACGCGGATGAGTCTAACTTTCGAGTAGTAACTACTCGGGAGAGACTATAAAATTCTCATTCCTGCTGACATGACGCGGATGAGTCTAACTTTCGAGTAGTACACTACTCGGGAGAGACTATAAAATTCTCATTCCGTGACATGACGCGGATGAGTCTAACCTTCGAGTAGTGCACTACTCGGAAAGACTATAAACAATCTTCCAGCTGACGAGCTGAAGAGTCTAACTTCCGAATGGGACGCCGCTCGGGAAAGACTATAAATACCTTTTCCAGCTGACATGAAGCTGATGAGTCTGATTTTCGAGTAGTATACTACTCGGGAAAGACTATAAACCTCTCTTTCCAGCTGACATGACGCTGAAGAGTCCCATATACGAGTAGCATCCTACTCGGCAAGACTATAAACACACATTCCGACTGACATGAAGTCGAAGAGTCCTATATACGCAGTAGTTCCCTACTCGGCAAGACTATAAATCATATTCCGGTTGACATGATACGAAGAGTCTCATGTACCAGTAGTAATCTACTCGGGAAAGACTACAAGGTTAAAGATCTTTGACTTCATGTTTAATTGTTTTCATAATTAAGCACAAAGTCGGGGGCTACACCTAATAGGTGCGCCTATTCGGCGCACACTATTCCAACATCTACATCGAGACCTTCATAGCCTCGCTGCCAGCTGACATGAAGCAGGACTCGGGAGAAGCAGCACTCAGACAAAGAGTACTCGGGAGCAATGCACTCGGGAAGACTTCACCGTGGAGGATGAGCACCCGGCATCAGCTGTGACTCAACTATGAAGGTCTCGGGGGCTACTGTGGGTGCCAAGGGCCCCGGGTACCTCATGACAAGCATATGGGCCACTCGGATAGAGGATGGGCCTAGCCTTGTAATTAGAGATATAGCTAAATTCGGCAGACTTCGCCTTGTATAGAAAGGAATATACAGTCCTAGTCGGGTGCGTTATATCTCTAAGGGGAGATCTCCTAGTCGTAATCCGATGGGGACTCCTACCTGTAACCCTGTCCCCAGTATATAAGGGGAGCAGGGCGCCCATGAGGGCAGGTTGAGTTGGTTCACCAGAATCACACCACAAATCCTCAAAGGAATAACACCACAACTGGACGTAGGGTATTACCTCACATCGAGGGCCTGAACCAGTATAAAATCTCCCTGTGTTCCTTTGCAATCCACCGAGTTTCCATCCGCCGAGTAGCCCCATATATTTATTGCCGGTGTAAAACATCGACAATCTCTAACTACATGATTCGGCCTATCCTCTATCCAAATGGCCCATATGCTGCTGGTGAGGTACCCGGGGCCCATGGCCTCCACAGTCGTAGTCAGCCTCGGACATCCTGGCTGTCCCGATGGTCATCTTGATTTTGGCACCATCAGTCATTATTGTGGTTGCCGAGTGACATGTAGCGTGAATCCGTGTGCGGCTGACTAGAGCCGGCCGCTCGGCGTCGCATTGAGGCAGATGAGATCGCCGTTGGAGAAGCTGACCTATTGGTCACTATGAGAGTGTCACCCGACTGTTGACGCTGCTGACATGCAGCAGCGGTGATCATGGCTTTTATCCTTGCTATTGTCGGGGTGGCCTAGTGATCAGGCCCAAACTACAATGTATCCAGTGGGGTTGCAGTGGCCACAACGTTCTGTTGAGTTACAAAAACGTCGTGGTCACTGACTCGGGTTTTTAGGATTTCCTGTTGAGCAGTCCGCCCAGCCTTGCGTAGATTGTCGTTGCGAGCATCGTGCCCGGCCTGCAGGAGTCTTGCGTCTTCTCCTGTTGTTCACATAGTCGGCGGGCTTCCTCTTCTTGTAAATCACGTAGTCGGCGTGCCTCTTGAGTGGGAGTCAAGCCCTTGGACGCCATGAAGATTTCACGTGGTGGAGAAAAGCTCGCCGAGCTACTGTCTGACTTAGAGTCGAAATTAGAGTAGTTGAGGGGGGTAATTACGACTCCGACCTCCCTAGATCCAATCTCGAGTGGCTCTGGGCCATATCCGAGTTGAACCCCAGGGGATCGGGTCTGCCGCATTAGATGTCGATTGAAGTTATCTGCAGCATTGCGAGTTCAAATAGGAGATTGATAATCTCCTCCTCTCTTAGCCCAATCTCGGCCGGCTCAAAACCGAGTCCGAGTTGAGCACTGAAAGAAAGAGTTGTCCCTAGCCTCAGGCATGTTGGAGATCGCTGCAGTATATCGCCGAAGATCGCTGCAGCGTTACGTAGGCCGACCGGTGCGAAGTCGGCTTGGTCCCTAGCCGATCGGATCGGATCCAAGTTGGATAGGGTAAGGTTGCCGAATTCGTCGGCGACGAAGTCGAGGCTCCCGAAGGTGATTGTTTGCCCGGGGAAGAAGTTGATGCCGTCGACTCTGGTGATTGGATCCATCAGGCTTGTTGAAAATGATCTCGTTGAAACCCCTACCTGGCGTACTAACTGTCGATGTTTTGTATCAGCAATAAGAATATGGGGCTACTCGTGAGACCTAAACTTGATGGATTGCAAAGGAACACGAGACGATTTATCCTGGTTCAGGCCCTCGAGGTGAGGTAATACCCTACTTCTAGCAGTTGTGTATTGCCTTTGAGGTTTCTCTGCTGTCGATGTTTTACACCGGCAATAGAACTATAGGGCTACTCGGCGAGGGGAAACTCAATGGATTGCAGAGGAACACAAAGAAGATTTATACTGGTTCAAGCCCTCGAGGTGAGGTAATACCCTACGTCCAGTCGTGGTGTTATTCCTCTGAGAGGTTGTGTGGATTGATGATCTGATGATCTCGTGCCCTCTGAGGGGCGCCCTGCCTCCCTTTATATACTAGGGGACAGGGGTACATGATAAGGATCCTAGCCAGATACGGCCAAGGGATTTCCTCCTTAGAGATAGAAGCTTATCCGACTAAGACTATGCTTTCCTTATAGTACAAGGCAAAGTCTGCCGGGTACTATCTTATCTCTAATTACATGGTTCGGCCCATACTCTATCCGAGTGGCCCATATGCTGGTAATGAGATACCCAGGGCCCATGGCCTCCATAGTAGCCCCTGAGACCTTCATAGTTGAGTCACAGCTGATGCCGAGTGCTCATCCTCCTCGGTGAAGGTTTCCCGAGTGCGATGCTCCCGAGTACTCTTTATCTGATTGAGTCTTCTTCCCGAGTCCTGCTTCATGTCAGCTGGCAGCGAGGCTATGAAGGGCTTCATGTAGATGTATGAATAGTGTGCGCCGAATAGGCGCACCTATTAGGTGTAGCCCCCGACTTTGTGCTTAATTGTGAAAACAATTAAACATAAAGTCAAAGATCTTTAACCTGATAGTCTTTCCCGAGTAGATTACTACTGGTATATGAGACTCTTTGGTATCATGTCAACCGAATTTTATTTATAGTCTTGCCGAGTAGCATGCCACTCGTATATAGGACTCTTCGACTTCATGTCAGTCGTAATGTGTGTTTATAGTCTTGCCGAGTAGGATGCTACTCGCATATGGGACTCTTCAGCTTCATGTCAGCTGGAAAGGGAATTTATAGTCTTTCCCAAGTGGCGTCCCACCCAGAAGTTAGACTCCTCCACATCATGTTAGCGGCAATGAGAAATTTATAGTCTCTCCCAAGTAGTGCACTACTCGAAAGTTAGACTCTTCAGCGTCATATCGGCTGGAATAATGTTGCTTATGGCAACTGATGGCCACGCATGTAGGCCGAGTACCACTTTATGAAAATAAATCCACCGCATGGTTAGGTGTACTCGAGAGAAACACGTCATCGGCTCCTGTTAGTAGCACCAGCGCTATAATTTCAACTCAGCCTGCAGGTGGCCCACATGGAGCATGCTACTGTAGTAACTCATATCTTGATGGCCCAGTGCTGACTGTGTAAGCCCAAGCCCATTTAGTCAGCATCGGCTCTATAAAAAGCGGGGAGAGAGAAAAAGATTCCCTCATCTTCCCCAAATCAGCCAATCGTTTCGTCTTCCACTTCCGTGCCCAGCTTTTCGCCTCCTGCTCGGCTAGGGTTAGCTACTGCTGCTGCTTCCTGCTCGAACTTGGGCGATTCTGGTTTGCTTTGTCTGTTCCAAGCCCCCGATTCGCTTTTCCCCCAAATCTTTCTGCTCCCAATCATGTTGAAAGCTTCAAATCTTGCGGGCACGTCGGAGAATGCTTGGCCGACCTCGGATTGCGGTTCGGTGAAGCTAAGGCTGATGGAGAGTCAGTTGAAGTTGCCAAGCCAAGAGGTGATCCGCTGGCGGCCGGCTAAGGGTGAGTCGGTCCCAAATCCCCAATCTAGCGAAACAGTGGTTTTTGCCTCTTTTTTTCGATCGGGGTTTGTGCCTTCCCTCTTCTGCATTCTTCCGCCAAATCCTTGACTTCTATGGGTTGGAGTTGGTACATCTAAATCCCAACTCGATTCTTCAAATCTCCATTTTTGTGACTCTGTGCGAGTGCTTCTTGGGTGTGGAACCCCATTTTAATTTCTTTAGGCATCTGTTCCACATCAAACCCCAGCCCTCCAAGAATAACATCAATGTGATTGGGGGGGCTGGTCTCTAGCTGAGGAGTGATGGGAAGAAAACATATCTTGATCTTCCCTTGAAATCCTCCTTGAAAGGCTAGCACAAGGAGTAGTTCTATTGCGTAGATCTGGCTCCCTCCTTACGCCCATTCACCGGCTTGCCACCAGTAGTTTTACCAAGTTGGTCATCAGATCCAACCTTCGAGGAGATGGGCCAAGTGCACCAATTGTTGGAGAAATTAGATGACCTCAAGAAAGCTGGCCTGACTGGACCCTGTTGACGCCGAAAACCGCCAGGGGCCGACAACCTGGTTCGGCATCTGGAGACACGCGAAGGCCTGGGAGATTTGCTTCACTCCAGTGCAGGTCCTAAATTTGAGGTTCGCGGGCGTGCCAGTCAATCTGACCTAGCAATTGACAAGGAGATAGAAAAAAATAGGTCAGTGATTCAATCAGCCGAAAAGAATCCTACCAGCCGATTGCCGATAGAACTTGTATACTGGAACATTGGCCGTAAGCCGATGATAAAATAAATAGGCAGAATAAATGAATTGACTAATCTTCAGCCGATTGCAATAGTGATTGTTAGCGCTGCACCTAAAGTACTGCCCGCGCCTGTACCCGGGCCCTCGCCCGTGCTCGTGTCCAGGTCCTCGCGCGTGCCCGACTACCAACAGCACTTGTGCATCGGCTAAGAAGCCGATGATAGAATCGATGATAATATAAACAAATAAAAAGCCAGCCGACTGCCAATAGAACATGTGCATCGGCTGGAAAGCCGATGATAGTGTAGATAGTTGAAATAATAATCAAGACAATGCAGTCGGCTTTATATAGTAAAAGATAACTTATCAGCTATACATCCCGATAAAACGCTTGCATAAAAACTATCGACCTAGTAGGAACGATTTATCACTAGCAGTTTAGTAGGTCGGACCCAACCAATGCAGCACAAACTGATGATAAATTGCTCCCAGTAAGTCGATATGATCTATGCACGCGTGATGTGATATATCCACTCGGACTAAGAGATCAAACTTAACTGATGCAGCCGTAGACAGAATAGATACTCCGTGGTAAGCCAACTACCGTAGATCAGCTAGAATATCGGACCTAACCGAGGAAGTCCTAGCCGATAAGGTAGTCGGGGTAACGAGACTTACCCTCTCGCAGGAGTTCGGACCTAACTGATGCAGCCCAGCTCGAGAAGCAAGAATCCGTCGAAAAGGGTGGCGATGCGCCGAAGTTGTATTGATCTGTGAGATAGCTTACATGGTACCCGGGCATACGTATTTATACCCCGAGTTGATACAGTCCTGATTGGATACGAACAAGAGTTTCCTATCTATAAAAGGAAAATTAACAAGCCCTGATCGGACATGAGATCAGGTTTCCTAAAATTTATTAAAACTACCTAATTAGTAGATAAGGAAATTAACTGCCATGTCATGGTCTTCACGATTCCTTTCTGTACTCGGCTTCTTCTGGATTAGCTTCCACCGGCTGACACAATCTCTTTCCTTAACCGAGTCCGATACGAATCGTACCAAATTTTGGTGTTAACACATGCCCCCCAATTTCGGAGTTTGTTATCAAACTTCGAAATTCTTCTATTTGGGCTTCCGCAATTCCTCCATGGCCTCTGGAAATCAGCTTTCATGAGTCGATACCTTCTGTACTAGGTGCGCTAGGCTATCAAAGTCTTGTGATAAAAATCTTTCCTTGATCGGAGCCAACAAACCTTGGAATGCTAACTCGGCCAGCTGTGCATCATCCAGACTTAAACTATAACATCGGCTTCTTACATCACGAAACCGCTGGATATATTCTGTGACTGATTCACCCGGCTTCTGTATTACCAATGTTAAATCTGTTAAACTCATCTCCTGAATCCCAGTAAAGAAATATTTATGGAATTGCTTTTCCAAATCGGCCCAACCTCGAATTGAGTTAGGTGGCAATGAAGAAAACCATGTAAAGGCTGATCCGGATAGCGACAATGGGAAAAATCTAACTCTCAAAGCTTCTTCAGCCGATGCCTCTCCACACTGAGCCAAGAATCGGCTGACATGCTCCACTGTAGATACATCATCTTGCCCAAAGAATTTGGAGAAGTCTGGTACTCTGTATCAGCGCGGCAATGAAACTCTATCAAACCAATCTAGATATGGAGGCCGATACATAAATGTTTCCTTCTTCGGTTTTAAACCGAACTATTCTTTCACCACCTCTGTGACTCTTGCTGTCCAATCTTCTTCCCTTGGATCTTCGACGTGATAATACAAAGGTGGAGTTGGTAGCCGATTCTGCCTCTGATATTCTCTTTGATAATTATACTCAGGGACAGCTCCTGGATGACTCTGTCGATGCCCCCCATAGTATGCAGTTTGATGATATTCTTGAGGAATTCCATCTTGTTGCCCCCCAGCCAGTTGAATCGGCTCCACCACCTTCTTGATCAAGCTCTGTAATGTGTCCACCAATATCCCAGATTCATTGATCAACGCATGGTGAACTGCTTCATTGACCATCTCTTGAAGTAGCTTCTGTGAACTTGCAGGTGATGTATGGCTCGATTCACCAACCAGAACAAGTTTTGGTAATTGTGACTTCTGAATCGGCCCTTGATCTGTCATACCGAAGGATTCTAGACAAAGCTTCTGAAATTCAGAATGTTCTGCTCCACTTATTGTCTTTGTTCTTTGGTCAAGTCTTCCATTGTGACTGGGATTATATTGTATGTGCTGACCTCCTTTCCAGCCATGTCAAAGTTCTGTGTCCCACCAGGCGTGCCAAAAACGTGTTGATGCCGAAAACCGTCGGGGGCCGACGACCTGGTTCGGCGTCTGGAGACACGCGAAGGCCTAGGAGATTTGCTTCACTCCAGTGCAGGTCCTAAATTTGAGGTTCTCAGGTGTGCCAATCAATTTGACCTAGCAATTGACAAGGAGATAGAAAAAAGTAGATCAGTGATTCAATCGGCCGATAAGAATCCTACCAGCCGATTGCCGATAGAACTTGTATACTGGAACATCGGCCGTAAGCCGATGATAAAATAAATAGGTAGAATAAATGAATTGACTAATCTTCAGCCGATTGCAATAGTGATTGTTAGCGCTGCACCTAAAGTACTGCCCGCGCCTGTACCCGGGCCCTCGCCCGTGCCCACGCCCGGGTCCTCGCGCGTGCCCGACTACCAACAGCACTTGCGCATCGGCTAAGAAGCCGATGATAGAATCGATGATAATATAAACAAATAAAAAGCCAGCCGACTGCCAATAGAACATGTGCATCGGCTGGAAAGCCGATGATAGTGTAGATAGTTGAAATAATAATCAAGACAATGCAGTCGGCTTTATATAGTAAAAGATAACTTATCGGCTATACATCCCGATAAAACACTTGCATAAAAACTATCGACCTAGCAGGAACGATTTATCACTAGCAGTTTAGTAGGTCGGACCCAACCGATGCAGCACAAACTGATGATAAATTGCTCCCAGTAAGCCGATACGATCTATGCACGCGTGATGTGATATATCCACTCGGACTAAGAGATCAAACTTAACTGATGTAGCCGTAGACAGAATAGATACGCCGTAGTAAGCCGACTACCATAGATCAGCTAGAATATCGGACCTAACCGAGGAAGTCCTAGCCGATAAGGTAGTCGAGGTAACGAGACTTACCCTCTCGCAGGAGTTCGGACCTAACCGATGCAGCCCGGCTCGAGAAGCAAGAACCCGTCGAAAAGGGTGGCGATGCGCCGAAGTTGTATTGATCTGTGAGATAGTTTACATGGTACCCGGACATACGTATTTATACCCCGAGTTGATACAGTCCTGATCGGATACGAACAGGAGTTTCCTATCTATAAAAGGAAAATTAACAAGCCCTGATCGGACATGAGATCAGGTTTCCTAAAATTTATTAAAACTACCTAATTAGTAGATAAGGCAATTAACTGCCATGTCGTGGTCTTCACGATTCCTTTCTGTACTCGGCTTCTTCTGGATTAGCTTCCACCGGCTGACACAATCTCTTTCCTTAACCGAGTCCGATATGAATCGTACCAAATTTTGGCGTTAACAGACCCTGGGTGGCTCGTCGCTTCCTGACTCGGCGCATCCAGCCGCTGAAGCTGAGGAGCGCATTCGACTGGGCCTTTAAAGGCAAAAATGATCCTAACCGAGTGAGCAACGAATCAGCCAGCAAGCGCACAGTGACCGAGACCCTGTTCGGTTACTTCTCCGAAGGGGTGATTGCAACCAAAGACGATAATCGTCGGGTCACGGCTTATAGCTTCATTCAGCCCCGTACCAAGGTAATCTTCATCCTTCTTCTGTGATTAATGCCTATAGGCTTGTGTCCGCAATTGTCCAGCATTGCATGATGTATTTTGTTGACTCTTCCGTAGTGGTGCGAAGAGTTCGATGAGGACTCCCGCCCATTGGAGGCCGTCAAATCGAAGAAGAGGCCGAGGAGCCCCCCTGCTGCCCAACCCGACTCAAAGAGAGCGGGGAAGAAGCCTATTCTGTATCGGGGCGAGGGGGCCATGACAGCGCGTGTTGTGGCTAGAAGCCTAAAGATAAAGGACATTGCCGCCGTGGTGCCCAGGCGATCAAGTCCCAGGTTGAGACCTGTGGCGCCGAGCTCAACATTGCTGAGCCCGGCAAAAGATCCGCCGAGTAGCCGGCCCGAGCAGACGCCTCCAAGCAGACGGACACCTGAGTCGGACACGCCGCCAACGGGGCCGCCTCCAGTTGCCACGCCGCTACCAACGGCTTTGCCGACCAGGCCGACAACAGGGCATAGCGCCCCGCCGGGACTTGGATCGCCCGGCGGGAGACTCAAGTTCTCTAAGAGGTAGGTGGCCCTGGGTCTTCTGAGATTCTTGCCTATTGGAGTAGTATATCGATGTGTGTTTTTCCATGCAGGAGGCGTGTCGATATCGATCTCAAGGAGACCGCTCCGACCGCACCCCTTGAAAAGCCCGTCCCAGCCGAGCCAGCGCCCGCGAGCACACCCGCTGAGCCGGGGGCCAGCTCAGTCGCGGAGACTGAGGTGGTCCCGACTGTGGGGCCACTGGCGCCGCCCGACCAAGGAGCAGTTACTGAGGTTGCTGCCCCAGCCCCTGAGTCGGCGCCCACTGCCGAGGCCGTTGCTGGAGCCCCCGAGTCGGCCCCTGAGGCCGCAGAGGACGCCGGCGTGGGGGCCAGGACCCCATCGCTGTCGTGGTCGTCGTCGTCGTCGTTGTTGTCGCCGCCACCGGAGATCCCGAACCTTCCTCAGATTGAAGCTCCTCCGCGTAGGCTCCCTCAGACGTTCACTTGGACGGCGCCTGACGGAACCGTGAAGAGTTTCAGGCTTGATGAGGCTGTGGCGAGAAGGGAACGCGAAAGCTTGCTTCGCGCCACCATCTCCGGGTCCCAGGGAGTTGGGGTATAGTTTTGTGGCAGAGTCATGACGGTTTTCTTGTTTTCACGTTTGACTCCGCTCTTGACTTGTTGTTTCCCTGAGCAGAAACTTGTCGACCGCAATGAGGAGATGACTGAAATCCTGGTCGAAATGGCCCCCCACCTCGCGGAATTAGAGCAGCTCCGGGCATTGAAGGCCGAGATGGAGGAGCGCCACGCGGAGAGGGAGGCTTGGCTGAAGGAAGGAGCCACCCGGCTCAGGGATGAAAATTGGGCCCAAGCTAGGAAGATCAGAGGTAAATCCCCCGAATGCGTATTCCCGACTGAACCCTTGTTGTTTTTCTCCAGCTGAGTCGTTCCCGACTGCCCAGTTGTGTCTTGGCTGCACGGTCGAGTTCTTGACTAATCTGTCGTGCAGCCCTCGAAGCCGAGTTAAAGACCCGAGCAGAGGGGGAAGCCCAGCTGAAGGAGGCCAAGGAAGCCAAGGCCGAGCTTGAAAAGGTCAAGGCCGACCTGATAAAGGCCAACACCAAGCTCGAACGGGAGAAGGCCGAATTAAAAGAGGCCACCATCAAGCTCAGCGAGGAAAAAGGTGAACTGGAGAAGACCGTGGCCGAGTGGGAAGCCGACTACGAAAGTAAGTCCCCAACCTGACTGTGATCTTAACCAATCCATTAGTCATTCCATCTGCGACCGAGTCTGACAAGCTTACTTGCCGGTGGACCTGGACGGACATGAGAGTCAATGTCCAAGCCCAGTATCGATTTTACACAGAGGAGATAAGAGTCATCAGGGATTCACGGGAGGCCCTCGTCG
Source organism: Oryza meyeriana var. granulata (assembly GCA_003991445.1). Classification (NCBI taxonomy): domain Eukaryota; kingdom Viridiplantae; phylum Streptophyta; class Magnoliopsida; order Poales; family Poaceae; genus Oryza; species Oryza meyeriana. Next base: position 151,767 of record RYFJ01003278.1, read on the forward strand.
GGTCCGTGAAAGGGCTCCTTGACCTCATAGATCCCAGCCCTGTGGGAACTAGTTGCAGCAGGATCCCCCAAGTAGAGGTGCGTCTTGAGGGCGCACCGAGTGCCTTGAAGAAGTACTCGAATGAGCGTGTTATTGCCGGCGTGACCCAAACCCTGGCGATGACCAAATCCATCTACCCGACGGCATACATTGAAGCCATCGGGGAGGGGTTTGCCGAGGAGACGACACCCGAGGAGGCGCTGGAGCTGATTGCCTGAGCGAAGCCGACTGTTGAGGTGATTACCCGAGACCTGGGTCTGTAAGGGCAACATATCATATAGTCAGTATGTATAAACTTTTGTGGAAAACATGTGTAAATATATGTGCGATGCCGCCGAGCTTATGTATTCAGTTGTCTTTAGCTTTACTTAACCGTGTAGTCTGCGCCGAGTTAGTATGTCGGAACTTAATAAAATCGTTCAATGTGGGAAAATGTTGCTCGGGCAAACGCGACAGTTGTAGTAAGGCTTCGTAACTGAGTAGGACGAGCTCGTATATTATTGACACAACACATATACACATGCAGCCCCCGACTCACTACTCGGTTGAAACAAGCGGTGTAGTGAGTCAGAGAAACGGTACACATGAAAAAGTATAAAACTCAGGTATAGAAAGGACGTAGCTTTTCTATTTTCCATGAGTTGCTGATGAGAACACCGTCTTCGGTCTTCAGTCGGTAGGCGCCTGGCCGCGTGACCTCGGCTATAATGAACGGCCCTTCCCAGATTGAGGATAATTTGTGCCTGTCTTTGGTGGTTTGTATTTTTCTCAAGACGAGATCCCCGACCAAAAAGGCGTGGCCACGGACATTGCAATTGTGGTAGCGACGCAGGCCTTGAAGATACCTTGCCGACTGGATTGTTGCAGTGTCCCTTGCTTCTTCCAACTGATCTAGCTCGACCAGTCGAGTATTGTTTGAGACGTCTTCTGAGTAAGCCCGGACTCGCGGAGAGCCGAACTGTAACTCTGCCGGTAGCATAGCCTCGGCTCCGTAGACCAGAAAGAAAGGGGATTGCCCTGTTTCCCGACTAACTGTGGTTCTGAGAGACCAGAGAACAGATGGGAGTTCTTGTACCCACCGGCCCGCGTATGGTTGTAGTCGGTCAAATATCCTAGTCTTGATGCCTTTTAAGACCATACCATTGGCTCGTTCAACCTGCCCATTGCTCCGCGGGAGTGCCACAGATGCATAGCAGATCTTGATGCCGAAATCTTCGTAGAAGTCCTGGAATACGCCGCCCGTGAACTGAGTGCCATTGTCGGTGATGATGCAGTTAGGGACCCCGAATCGGTATAGTATACTCATGATGAAGTCCTTTGCTCGTGCCGCTGTTATAGTTGCAACGGGTTTGGCCTCAATCCATTTGGTGAACTTGTCAACTGCGACGAATAGATGTGTGAACCCTCCTGGAGCTTTCTTGAAAGGCCCGACCATGTCGAGCCCCCATACTGCGAATGGCCAGGAAAGAGGGATAGTTTGGAGTTCTTGGGCTGGGAGATTGTTTTGTCTTGCGTAGAATTGGCAACCCTCGCACTTGCGAACAATGTCCTTGGCGTCTGTTACTGCTGTGGGCCAGAAAAATCCCTGTCGGTAAGCCTTTCCGACTAACGTCCTGGATGCGGCGTGGTTGCCACATATGCCCGAGTGGATCAACTGCAGGATCTGCTTGCCCTCCTCGGTGGTGACGCAACGCATGAGGACACCGGATGCGCTCCTTCGGTACAGGTCTTCTCCGACTAGTAGGAAGCTTTTGCTTCGACGCTTGATCTGCTTGGCTTAACTACGATCTTCTGGGAGTTCATCGTCCAGGAGAAATTTGACCACAGGAGTCTGCCAGTCTTGACATGTGTGTAGCACCTCGTCTGTAGCCGGGGTAGGTTCGCCTCCCGACTGCTCCGGCGCCAGTTTCTTCTTGACTGATGGCTCCATGAGTTGCTCGACAAAGATTCCAGTCGGAACCGCTTCTCGCTTGGATCCCATATTTGCCAGCTCGTCTGCCACGTCGTTGTATTGGCGCAGGACATGTGTTATTTCCAGCCCGTCGAACTTGTTTTCCAGCTTGCAAACCTCCTGACAGTATGCCGCCATAGTATCATCGAGACAAGTCCAGTCTTTCATGACTTGGTTTATCACGAGTTGGGTATCCCCGCACACAACTAGTCGACGTATGCCGAGTGATATAGCAATACGGAGCCCGTGGATAAGTGCCTCGTATTCGGCGACGTTGTGGGAAGCCGGGAAGTGGATTTGTAGGATGTACTTGAGTTTTTCGCCGGTGGGGGACGACAATATGACTCCAGCCCCGTCGCCGGCGATCCGTAGAGAACCGTTGAAGTACCTTGTCCAGTACTCTAGCTTTGCTGTTGATGTAGGGAGTTGAACTTCTGTCCACTCGGCCACGAAGTCAGCTAGAGCTTGTGATTTAATTAATGTCCTTGCCTAAAAGGTGATATCGAACGCCATCAACTCGAGTGCCCATTTAGTGATTTGGCCGGTGGCCTCGATATTATGAAGGACATCCCCAAGTGGAAACGCTGTGACCACCGTGACTTGATGTGCTTGGAAATAATGCACCAGCTTCCGGACTGTGATGAGTAGGCCATATAACAGCTTCTGGACCTGCGGATATCTCGTCTTCGAGTCGGCAAGCACCTCGCTGACAAAGTAAACTGGCCGTTGTATTTTCTGAATGTGACCCTGTTCGGATCGCTCGACCACCAGCACCGTGCTGACTACCTGAGTTGTTGCCGCTAGGTATAGCATTAGCGGTTCTTGGGGCATAGGTGACACCAACACGGGAGGTGATGTGAGAAATTGTTTGAAATCTTCGAAGGCTTGTTGGGCGTCCGGAGTCCATTGAAAATTGTCCGCCTTTTTGAGTAGCTTGAAGAAGGGCATACCCCGTTCGCCCAGTCGGGAAATAAATCGGCTGAGTGCCACCATGCAGCCTGTCAGCTTCTGGACATCCTTCTGGTTAGTCGGGGGAGCCAGGTTCATTATGGCATTGACTTTCTTTGGGTTTGCCTCGATGCCACGATGCGAGACGATGAAGCCGTGTAACTTGCCGGATGGCACTCCGAAGGCGCATTTTTCTTGGTTCAACTTCATCTTGAATCGTCGAAGATTTTGGAAGGTTTCTTCCAGGTCAACGATGAGGTCTTCTTTGGACTTGGTCTTGATCACCACATCATCGATGTAGGCTTCCACATTGCGCCCGATCTGAGTGTGCAAACACCGCTGAATTGCCTATTGATACGTTGCTCCAGCGTTTTTCAGATCGAACGGCATCGTGATATAGCAGTACGCTCCAAACGGCGTGATGAAAGATGTCTTTAAGCAGTCTTCCTCCCTCAGGCTGATTTGATGGTATCCCGAGTAGCATTCGAGAAAGCTGAGTAGGTCGCACCCGGCCGTGGAATCTACCACCTAATCTATCCTGGGAAGACCAAATGGATCCTTGGGGCACGCCTTATTGAGATCGGTGTAGTCGAGCACATGCACCATTTACCGTTTTTCTTCCGGACCAGAACTAGGTTTGCCAGCCAATCCGGGTGATAGACCTCCTTGATGAACCCGGCTGCGAGGAGTTTGGTGATCTCCTCCCGGATAGTATCCTTGCGGTCTTGAGCGAAGCGGCGCAGCCGTTGCTTGACTGGCTTGGCGTCTGTCTTCACATTTAGGGCGTGCTCGATCACCTCCCTTGGTACGCCCGGCATGTCGGACGGTTTCCATGCGAAGATATCTTTATTGGCTTGTAGGAAGGTGACGAGCGCGTCTTCCTATTTGGGGTCGAGTCCGGTCCCGACTAGGGCAGTCTTGGAGGGGTCGGAAGGGTCCAGGGGGATCTTCTTCGTGTCAGAGTCCGCTGAAATTCCCAACTTCACCGCTTTTTTTGCCGGAACTTGGTCTTGCTCGGCTTCAGTTGTTGCGGCTTGCTGGATGCTGATGCGCCCGACTGCCGCTTCTTGTGATTGAGCCAGTTCGCAACTCTCCTTGTCGCAGGTGAAAGCTTGTTTGACGTCGCTGCGGAGGGAGAGGACTCCTGCTGGCCCAGGCATCTTGAGCACCATGTATGTGTAGTGCGGTATCGCCATAAATTTGGCGAGTGCCGGTCGTCCGAGTATCGCGTGGTACACGGTCTCGAAGTCGGCAACCTCGAAGCAGACATTTTTCGTGCGGAAGTTATCCCGCGTGCCGAAGGTTACTGGCAATGTGATATGCCCGAGTGGAGTTGATGACAGGCCGGGAATTATCCCATCGAAGGGCGCAGCACTCGGCCGTAGTTCTAAACGAGGGATCTTCATCTCGTCCAAAGTCTTGGCGAATAAGATGTTGAGCGCGCTGCCTCCGTCGATGAGGGTTTTCTTCAGCCTGATGTTTCTGACGGCCGAGTCCAGGACGAGTGGATAGCGTCCCGGGTGCGAGACCCGATCTGGATGATCTGCGCGGTTGAAAGTAATGGCCATCTCTGACCAGCGCAGGTACTGGGGGGTGTCCGTCGTGGAGACCGTGTTGATGTCGCGCGCTGATAGCTTTTGTTTGCGCTTGGACTCGTACGTGGACGGCCCTCCGAGGATATGGTTGAGCTCGGCCTGAGGATCTTGGAAATCGTCGGCTGGACCCTGATCTGGCTTGTCTTTGTCCTTGTCGGCGCCAAATGATGAAACCTGCTCGGAGGCAAACTTCTTAAGCATGTAGCAATCTTTGGCCGCGTGCTTGCCCTTGGGGTGGAAGGGGCATGGCCCACTCATGACTTTCTGGTAGTCGTTATTCCGCTGGGGCCGCGACCGAGTGTGCTCCATGTTGGCCACCTCATTGTCCGACTTCCACTTGCGGCTGCCGGACTTGTTTTGAGACGGCTCGTTGTCAGCTTTCGCCTTCTGGTCTTTCTGTCGGGACTCCTTTTTCTCGTCGAGGGCCTCTGCGACCACTTCGGCCGAGTCGGCGTATTTATTGGCCATGTCGAAAAGAGCCCGGACATAGGGTGGTGGCTTCCGAGTGAATTTTGCGATGAACGGGGTGTCCTTTACTCCCTTGCGGAAGGCAGCGATGACGGCCTCGTCTCGGATCGTTGGGATCTTGTTGCGCTTCTCGGAGAACCTCTTGATAAAATCTCGTAGAGACTCATTCTTGCTCTGGTGCAGCTGATAAAGATCGTGCTCTGAAGACGGCCTCTCGTAGGTCCCCTGAAAGTTGGCGATGAACCGCTCCCTGAGTTCTCTCCAGGAACCAATCGACCGCTTCGGGAGCCCTGTCAGCCATGTCCTCGCCGAGTCAACCAGCGCGACTGGGAGGTAGTTAGCCATGGCTTTGTTGTCGCCCCTGGTAGCTCGGACTGCTAGGGTATATACGGTGAGCCAGGACTCGGTATTTGTTTTGCCATCATACTTTTCAATTCCTATGGGCTTAAAGCCAGTCGGCCAGTGGACGTCCTGTAGCTCCCAGGTGAAAGCTGGAATGCCTTCGTCTTCATGAGGGCTCAGGCTTCGACCACGATGGTTAAACCACTCGTGATGGAGATCGAAGCGCTCATTTCATCTTCCAGTCAGCGGCGCTCGTCTTCTCGTCGTTCGTGGCGCCGGGCATTGATGGTGTGGCGGAGGTCATGTTGTAGGCGCTCTCGGAGGTCTTGGTTGGGCCGGCGGTCATACTGGTGATGCCGCTGACTGTCATTGCCAAGTGACGTTTGCCTGGACTCCTCTTGTGGCCGACTAGAGCCAGCCGCCAGACGCCGTGCTGAGGTGGATGAGCCGGCTGCTGGAGATCCCGACCGATTAGTCGGTACCACGGTGTCGCTCGACTGCTGTTGTTGTTGCTGGCAGGCGGCGGCCGTGATCATCGCCTTGATCTTGGAGATGGTTGGGGTGGCCTAGTGATCAGGCCCAAGCTGGAGCGTGTCCAGCAAGGTTGCGGCGGCCACAACATTGTGTTGCGGCGTGACGAAAACGTCGTGATCGCCGACTTTAGTTTGGAGAATCTGCTGCTGAGCTGCTCGCCCAGCCTTGCGCAACCCGTCGTTGCGAGCCTCGCGATCAGCCTCCTCCTATTGTCGCAGTCGGCGCGCCTCCTCTTGTTGCTCCTCTTGTAGTCGGCGCACCTCGGATGGTGGTGTTGAAGCCATAAAGATCTCGTGGGGGAGGAGGAAACTCGCCAGACTGGAGTCTGAACTAGCGTTCGAACCGTTGTCCGACTTAGAGTCGGACTCCGAGTAGTTTATCTGAGTAAGAACGACTCCGACCTCTCTAGATCCAATCTGAAACGGTGCTCGGCCATGTCCAAACTGAATCACAGGAGATCGGGTCTGCTGCGAGGTATGTAAATCTGCAGCGCCGCCAATTCTGTGCGGGAGATTGACGATCTCTCCCCTTCTTGGCCAACCCAGGCTGGCTCAAGGCCTAGCGCAAGTCGGACGCCGAAGGAGAGAGTTGTCCCCATACTCGGCGAAGTGAAGGACTGCCACAGTAGATCGCCGAAAGAGATGGCAGCATCCTGTGGGCCAACTGGCGCAACGTCGGCTGGTTCCTCGGCCGGCTGGATTGGATCTGCTTCGGCCAAGGTAAGGTTGCCGATCTGGTCGGCAACGAAATCAAGGCTTCCAAAGGAAATTGTGTCTCCAGGGGAGAACTTGTTGTCATCGACTCCGCTTGTTAGATCCATCGAGCTTATAGATGAAGAAATCGCCGGAGCCCCTATCTGGCGCGCTAACTATCGATGTTTTACATCGGCAATAGAACTATAGGGCTACTCGGCGAGAGGAAACTCAGTGGATTGCAGAGAAACATAAAAAAGATTTATACTAGTTCAGGCCCTCGAGGTGAGATAATATCCTACGTCCAGTTGTGGTGTTATTCCTTTGAGATGTTGTGTGGATTGATGATCTGATGATCTCGTGCCCTCTAAGGGGTGCCCTGCCTCCCTTTATATACTAGGGGACAGGGGTACATGATAAGGATCCCAGTCGGATATGGCCAAGGGATTTTCTCCTTAGAGATAAAAACTTATCCAACTAAGACTATGCTTTCCTTATAGTACAAGGCAAAGTCTGTCGGGTGCTATCTTATCTCTAATTACATGGTTCGGCCCATACTCTATCCGAGTGGCCCATATGCTGGTAATAAGGTACCCGGGGCCCATGGCCTCCACATCTGCTGAGAATGTATCTATTGTGATTCTCTGCCCTCAGGGGGTGCCTTGCCTCCCCTTATATACCGGGGGACAGGGTTACAGGGTAGAAATCCCAGTCAGACTCCAACCAAGAGATTTTCTTCTAGGAATACAATGTGCTCGACTAGGACTATATCATTTTCTTGTCTTACAAGGTAATGTATGCCAAGTCCTATTACATCCCAAATTACAAGGTTAGACACATCCTCTGTCCGAGTGGCCCTAATGCTTCTTATGAGATACCCGGGGCCCATGGCCTCCATAGGTTGGTTCGAAGAAAAGTAGACTCTACGAATGCACTAACAATGGAACAAAATTTGAATATATTTATGACACTTATTGCAGACGGGATTAGTAGCAGGCAGTGTATTTTTTAAAAAAAATTGCATTCGGGACACATGCCAACTTTACTCCACTCAAGTCAACTAGCCAACAAACCATCCAATCGCTATGCTATTTAAGAAGTCCTGTTTAGAAGGGATATTTAACTATTTGCTACTCTTACCAATAGCACTCTTGCGATTGTCCTTAATTTTTTGCTATCGGAGAGAAAAGATCTTCTAATTTTTTGCCACTTTCCCCTACATGGTATGACACGTGGATTGCCAGCATGAACCTCCTGTAACACCCCTGCCCTAGCACCACTTACAGTGACACCAGAGAGAAAGCGCCGCAGCAGATTGCTGAGAACCAACTCCCACGAAACCGCATTGTCGGTACCAGTTCTAGGAAACCTTGCTGGTACCTGCGGTCAACCGAGATGTATCATAGCAATTAAATAAATATATATACACGTATTATACCTTTATAAGTTGCAACTTCAGGCAAACCCTGAGCAGCAACCTTCAAATAGAACAGCAGCAGTAGAACGACAGCGCAGCAACAACTCAATCCACAAGCAACGGCTTGGGATTAGAAAAGAAACCCTAATCTTCACTTCATCTTCACTTTTCCTGATGGAAGGAAAAGAAATAGATTGAGTACATATGTACTCAGCAAGTCACGGGAAAAATGAGTTATGCATGCCACCAAAGAAGGCTGGGGTTTATTTCGCAAACATTTTATTTTGAAACACTTTCCAAAACTAAGTATGGGTTGATCCGAGTGTAGCTCGAAAGAGGCTCTCGCCTCGATCCTGTCCGCGAATTGCTTTGCAACAACTCAAGCGGATGAATAAATTTTAATTGATTAAAGTTTCCAGTCTAGTCTACCACCTGTTGGACCATGATAGCGGTTCAGTGTATATCATCTATTAGTTTATTTTAACTTTCGTCCTCCTCATGACAAAACCTTATCTCATATTTCCTCTATTATTTTTCTTTTCGCTTTCGTCCTTCCCAGGATATCATCTCAACTCATATTCCAATTCTGTGGCTCCTTGAGTCATCCATAATCTCCATCTCAAACATACACTGCTCCCACTCGGAAAGTCTAATCTATAATGTCATTTGACATCCCGGTCCACACAGGCCAGTTTCAGACCACGTAATTGTCGTCCATCAGCCGTCCTAGCCGATTTTGGTAACGGTTCCTAATCTCACAAACCACTTTCACAATCATTTGCAAACAAATCTATGCTAGAGAAATCACTTCACATCGCCCATAACCATGGGCACGGCTGTTCAAACAATTCAAGACTCTACAGTGGTGTACGCTTTACCCACACGACGTGAGCTTACTTCCTCATTGATCAGGTGGGGGAAGTTCATGACAAGGCCTTTCAAGAGCCATCCTAGGGTACCTCATATCCGATAGACGGGTCAAACCAAATCTCATTTAAGCATCACACTTTAATCAAAAATCCCAAACACCTTGACCGAGTACATGGCAAGCTTCCATTCCTTGGTCTACTCAGGAACCCAAGATATCCCCAAACACCTTATCTCGGTGTTCCACATCTACTGGCATGCGAGGTAACCCTGTTCCAGCTGAATACTTAGCCAGGGTCATCCCATACCACCCGTGTGGTCGCACTATGTTATGATCAGTGCAATTCCCTAAGGAACCGGTTCTTATATGCAAATACAAAGCATCCCCACCAAGGTGATCAATTTGCATTGCGAGTTTTCGCAAACCACTTTTGTTTCACATAACATGTCGACACGGAGTGTCGGTTTTTTCCAAAGATTTATGAACCCAATTTTTCTATGTCGACAATCAATTGTGGTTGAAGTGGTATCGTCGATACCCATGCTCAAAGAGCACAAATACCAAGGTACCGAGGTGTGGAGCTACAAATGATAGGATTATCAAGGCCTATAGGTCTTACGCAACTATTGGGTGGGTCCGTTGGTTTGTCACGCAAATCAAGGCTAGTCAAATTATCGTGCACAAACTAAGATGCAATTTTGCAAATAAAACATTTTTCAATTTAGGAGCAATATGGTCAAGGAGGGACTTGCCTCTGACTTCGTCTTTAAATCTTCGCGAAAATCTGACATTCGACGACTTCCAAAACGTCGACTATGCGTAAAATGAGAGAAAAACACACAAAAGCCAAAAAGTAAAATACTATTACTAGTAAATAATGGTTCCATGAGGTAGATCTCAATTTTAGAAAAATTTGGAGACTTGAACAGGGTTAATCGGAGTTACGGTTGAAAAGATGTGGATTTTTGAAGTTTTAATGATTTTCTAGATATAGAAAAGGATTTAATTTGAATTTTGGAAAAAGGAGTATTTTGGAAATATGTGGCTGACAGGTGAGGCCCTTTTGTCAGTGGCTAGGAGAGAGAGGGTGAGCGGACTGGACCACATGTCAATGAGAGAGAGAGTAGGGTTCACATGTATTGGGAGTGAAGAAGAGAGAAGGAGGCAGAGGTCCACAAGTCAGTGGAAAGAGAGAGAGCCTAACTAGGAGGACCCACATGTTATACATGTAGGGGAGAGTTTAAGGGAAGGGCCGACTTGTAAGTGAGACATATTTGAAATAAAGATTAATTGAGGTTTTTAATTGTGTAGGTCCCATATGTTAGTGGGTGAGATTGGGGCGGGATTACTGTGCTCCTAATATTATGGGCCCACTTGTCATAGATTATGGGGTGTATAGGGTCTACTTGTCGGTGGCTTGAGGTGGATTAGTGGGACAGGCCCACAAGACAGTGAGAGAGGGAAGAGATTAGGGCAATCGTGTGGGCCCAGATGTCACCGGGTTTGGCTCGGGGTGGTGAACGAGGGCAGCGGAGCATCGACGGCTGGCGGCGCTTGGCATGATCTGATGATCAGCAGCGAGCCAAGGGGAGGGGAGCATGGCGAGTGGCCGCGGAGGGGCGAGGAAGCCTTTTGTGCGGCTCGGATGGGGGATTGGAGAGTGTGGCAGCGGCTATTGGCGAGGAACAGGGAGCAGCAGGAGGGAGAATGGCGTGCCACGGTGGAACACAAGCGCCGGCGGTGAGGGAGTGGCGGCACAGGAGGCGGGGCTCGGGGTGAGGGCTACGGCCACTGAGGAAAATAGGGAGAAAGAGAGGATAGCGGCGGTGGCGGCTAGCGGGCTGGATCGAGCTCGGACCGAGCGAGGTGGCGCGGCACGGCCATGGCGAGGGACAGAAAAGGACTGAGGGGATGGCGGCCATTTATAGGCCGGAGGCGGTGCAAGAAGACAAGCTAGAGAGGCGGTGGCACGGCCAGATATTTTGGGCGGAGGCGAGATTTTTCTCGCCGGTCTGGATGGGACATGGCGACGATGGACATGGGGCGACAGCGATTGGCGAGGGCGGTGGAGGTGTCGGAGAGGAAGGGAAGCATGGTGGTGCACGTCAGATGGCACAGGACGACGAGCGCGCAAGCTTCACATGGGCATTTGACCGAGCGGCACTAGGGCATGAAAGAAAGCTAGAGGAGGGAGACGACCGCACGTGCGCGGTCGGGTGGGTGTCCACCACGCAGCCGACGCATGGGTCCGGTCTGTCGGCGAGGTGGGTTGGGCGATGGGCGAGCGCACGACGGCTGCCGCGCAGGCGGTGTGCGAGGCAGGCCGAACGTGGACCGATCAGCCTCTAGGCTGCGCGCGTGAGGGTGTGGGAGAGGCGAGCTCGGGCAGTTGGGCCGGGGAGAGAAATAGGGAAGCCCACCTAGAATAGTGACTCTCGGAAATTTCCTAGGAAATGGAGGGATGTTTGGATAATTTAAATAGAGATCTTGGATTTCAAAATTAGGTTTTACAAAACCTCAGGATTTCGAAACAGGGACCTCAAGGCTAGGGACTTGATATTTTTGAGAATGGATTTAAAATTATGAATTTTGGGGAAAGATAGGGAATCTTAAAGAATTTTTTAAAAAGGTTTTGAAGGAAGATTCAGATTCAAAATTAAAAATTCTGGGATTTTATAGAAGGGATCCATTGAGCGATTTGAAGGGGAAAAAGAGAGGGATTCGAAGGAGGTTTTGATTCTTTTGAATTTAATTCTTGGGATTTGAGTTTTATGAAATATGGAAATTTTGAGAAGGGAGCTCTTAATGGAAACCTAAATTTTTGGGAGGAGCAAATTAAGGATATTTTTATGGCAGGCTTCGGAGGGAATTTCGAATTACAAAATTCAAACCCTGGTATTTGATAGAGAATTTTGGAAGGTGTTTTGACTTTGAATTTTCTGAGGAAATTTAGAGAGAGAAGTTCGAATCTCGAAATTCGAGTCTCGGAATTTTGGAAGGAAATATCTGAAATCAATTTTTTTTTTGAGGTTCAAGGTAGGATTCAACTGAGATCTACGGCACATAATCCTTAATTACACACAAAGATCCAAAAAAAAATTTGAAAATAGGGTTTTTATTAAAATACTTTTAACGGCCCAGAAATCGGGGCGTTACACCTTCCTTCTCTCCTACTTCGTTTTGCCCTCCCTCCCACTTGTCTCTCTCTTCTTATCAAGTCTGGTAGCAGAGAAACAGTTGCCCTGAGCACCTTGACCACTGGCGCCATAGACCCTCTTGCCTCGCCACCTCAGACCTCCTCTCCATGCTGTCGCCACCTCTCCGTGCAACTGTCTAACGTGCCACCGCTGGCCTCTTCGCCTCGCCTTCATTGCCTCTCTGTGTGACCGTCCGACGCGCCGCCGTGGGCCTCCTACCCACACAGTCGCCGCCTCCTCCTCCGTACTGCCTCCCAAGCGGTTTGAGCTCCTTTGTGTGATAGGCAGCGGCTGGCTCCAGCATATCCAAGCGGCGGGCATCCACCAGCAGGTCCTGGCGGTGGGCACCAATGGAGCTCGAGCTCGATGAGTTGGCAGTGCTCCACTATGCGGAGCTCAGGGTCAATGAGGCAGCAGAGGCGGATCTCCAGCTCAAGGAGGTGGCGGCGGAGCTCGGGCATGGGCATCGGCAACAGTGGTGGCAGAGCTTGGGCATGATGATGCGACACCGGTGGCGGTGGAGCTCAGGCGTGACGATATTGTGGCAATGGCAGCAAAGATCAAGCTAGCAACGCAAGGAGCAAATGACGGAGAAGAAAGGGGGCAATCCACATGGACAGTCTTGATGGCATGCCACATTAGCAAAAATGGTAAATTGTTAAGAAATTTCATGTCTCTCCGGTGACAAAAATATAAGAACAACAGGAAGAGTGACATTTGAAGAGTGGCTATTTGAAAGAGTGGTAAATAGTTAAATATCCCCCAGTTGTAATCCAGTAAGCTTATTACGTGCAACCATATTTTTGGCTATCTGTAACAGACAGAGCCAATGGTAGGGTGGGCCACGAACTAAATTGTCTTTTCCATCATCAAAGTTCATATACATAAGCTTTGCTGTTTTGTTATATAATTGTGGTGCAGTGTGCTTGTCCCCCCATTGTCTGTTACTCTGAACTCTCTGCATGATTCAAGCTGTTGATCCATGCAACTTGGCTTGTTATAATAGTCCATACTTAGATATTTTTGCATTGTCCATAACCTATTTGACCAATACTGGCAGGGATTGACTGGTTGTGCAAATACCTACTTTTAGGGCATATTTGGTTTGAAGTCCTACCAAAATATTGGTAGTGGTAAACCTTAGATAAGTTTTGACACTATCAAAATTTTGGTAGGGGAGAGTTGTATCAACTAAAATAATTTTGGTAAAAATTGGCTTCAATCCAAATGGCTAGCATGCACTATTAAAATTGCCAAATAATTGGTAGGCCTTTGGCACCAAACCACCCAGTCCCTTAAATTATTGAAAGTAGGAACCTGAAAGGTAATTTTGTCTTCCTGTCATGTATTATAGGGAGTTGGGGATAGATGTCCTTTTTTTAATCTTTTTATGTATTGTGTATGAATTGCTGAGTGGTTTTTTTATGATACGTCCCTTCTGAGTCCCTTCTGATTTCATTTGTTCTGGGTAATTATACATTCATGTTTGTTCCGTGTTTAATGGACGTTTCTGTGTTTGTGATATTGAAATCGACCATCACGATGAAATATCATGCTCATGAGCTGTAGCACAAGTGTAGTTGCTAAGATGAATTTGTTGTTGAGATGAAATTTTGCAAGCATCTTTTTGTTCCTTCAGTCAGATTATTTGCTGCTCTCAAGCACAATGTCCAAGCTAGCCTGCAATTTCTTTCATACACAAAAGGCATTCCCATTCGTCTACGTAGATCTCAGAAACCTGCAATATGATTTTTGCGCTTCTACAAGTGTTATAACCTGCAATTTTGTAATCTTTCTTGTTGATCTGGATGAAAAAAAACTAATCAAATTTGTAATTGCTTTCCAAGGGTCAGGACGATCATTGATTTTGGACAACCAATATCTGGCATGGAAACATCCTCACAGACGCAGCCTATGATGGGTGTTGCTACTGGTGTGTCACAAGCTTATCCACCAGCTGCTGCTGAATACCTATGTGCCTCCTGCAATGTTACCTGGAGCTCCTGCTGTTGTTCCTCCTGGCTCACAGCCAGCACCAGCGGCACCATATTTCACAATTCAGCTTAACTCAGCGCTCAGCACCAGATGGTCTACCAACAGACTCAGCAATTTCAACAACAACTTCAGCAACAGCAGCAGCTCAGAGAGTTCTAGACGAACTACCAAGATGGATGAGATCGAGCAGACAACTGACTTCAAGAACCACACCTTGCCACTTAATTGCAAGGGTAAAGAAGATAATGAAGGCTGATGAGGACGTGTGGATGATCTCTGCAGAAATTTCCTCTTCAGCCATGCTACCCCTCGAGGCAGGGGAGAGCCCAAAGATGGTCCTAACCAGAACTAGGGCTGGACGAAAAGCTCGCGGTTCGTTAGCTCGCTCGACTCGTGACCTACTCGGCTCGGCGCGTTTAAATTTCCTAATGAGACAAGCTGCCGTTTCAGCTCGTTTGTGTTAATAAGCCAGCTCGAGCTACTCGCGAGCTAACCGAGCCAGTAGTAAAGGAGCAAGCAGGTAGTAGTAGCAGGCCAACAGTTTGACGTGGCAGTCCAAGAGAAGGCCCAATATCACGCCCTACCGCTACCTCCATAGCCCCAAAAACCCTAGCTCCCAAATCCCTAATTATCTAATGTCCCACTCCCCCCAACCCTACAACCATGACACCGCTGCCGCCTACCTGCATCCCTCTCCCGCCGTCGCCGCCTGCCTCTTTTGCAGACGCACCGCGCACAGAGTCTCCAAGCTAACCCCGATTGCCCAAGGCCGAGTCCCCGACGACCGACGCCACCATTGACCTGTGCGCCGGCGCCACCCACCTACCGCCTGCATCCCTGAGCAAGGCTTCCATTTATGCAATCTTAAACTTATGGAAGTATAGAAATTGAATTTAGATTGTATTTGTATATTTGTATCTACAGAACTTCCATTTAACTCGCTGGCTAGCGAGCCTAACAAGGCAAGCCGTAGGTGGATCATCATATCTACAAAAAGAAACCTGCCCATCCAAATTTAAGTAATTTAGCTAAAAGATCCAAATTTAAACTTTAGTTAAGTTTGTAGCTCTATATTACATCGCTAATCGTAGGTGGATCATCATATCTATAAAAACCTATTTAGTCAACGATAAAGTACGGCTCACTACCAGTGACGGATATAGGATTTTCGAAATGGAGGTACCAAGTTATCGATGTGTCGTTTACATATATATATACACATGCATACACATGTACGTGTATATTATACATGTGTATTATACGTATATGTGTATATGTATACACATGTACGTATAATATACATGTATATACATGTGTATACATGTACACATGTACATATAATATACATGTATACGTACATACATGCGTATACATGTACACATGTACGTACAATATACATGTATACGTACATGTATATACATGTACATGTATACACGTATACACATATACGTATAATATACATGTATATACATATGTATACATGTACACATGTACATATAATATACATGTATATGTACATATATACATATGTACATGTATACACGTATACACGTGTACATGTATATTATACATATATGTATAATATACATGTACACGTGTATACGTGTATACATGTACATGATATAGTACATGTATATACATGTATAGTATATGTATATACATCATGTACATGTACACGTGTATACATGTACATGATGTATATACATGTATACATATATGTATATGTGTATATATGTATGTACGTACGTACGTACATACGTATGTATATGTGTGTAATTCCCTTGGTAAATAAATGTTATAGATTCATCCAAAACTTATGTTTCACTTTTCATAACTATTTCACCACTAAATTATAATTTTTATTGTTCGACAATCTAAATTCAAACATATACATTTCATCGAAGTAGTCTATTAACCGAGTCCTATTTATTTTCTCATTTTTGTCAGAAATCGATATCGATCGATGCTAGAATACAATTGTCCTTGATCTACAATCAAAATTCACATTCACATATGTAGAATAAATCATTTATTCCAAAGGAGCCCTTAGTGCGTATGTAAATAGTGCACCGTGCTTAAAGTTGATACTTGTACAAAATTTGCTGCATCCATGTATGTTATCTAATTTTTGGAACAAATGTATGATTCGATTTTTATAAATCAAGACGAGGAAACGTTGGATCAACGAATTCCATGCAAACATCATTTAGGAAGGCAAATAGAGCTCAGTAGGTGTTTTCTTGGGGGCAACAAAAAACAAATCGAGCATGGTCTCAATTAGAAGTCTTGTAGTGTATATACATCCTTTTCTTTTCCCAGAGAGAACTCGTCTAGTACATACTTTTCAACAGCCTGTCCTTGGTTAAGATGGCATCTTGACCAATCTCGACACGTACATATATAAAATGACTTTGCACGACATCCCACGGGCCAAATATTCGTTCCAACTATTTATTGTCAGACAAAGAACAGTACTATGTTGTGACTTTGGTGGTGGTGGTGTTCTTGCGCTTGACACGAGAGTGCTTAATTTCTTAATTTATCAAATCACGTTGCTACTTTGAGTTACACTTGGCATCATTTGCATTTGTATACCGCTGCTAGCTACTCCCAAACTTTACAGCTCAAATTTTGTTTACTTTTTTACATACTCCTCACCTCATAAATTTTATTATATGCCTCCTCATCTCAACAATGATAACCATCTCTTATTTAATTGCATCTACTTTCTTAATACACGTGAAAAAAAATAAATGTAGCTATATTTCGGGATGGAGTGAGTATCATAGTTGTCGATGATTCGTATTCGCCCACAGTATCCGTGTATATATGGCGTATTTGAGAACATAGGTTAAGGCTGATATAAAGATGCAAGGAGCCATGGATTTTTATACAGGTTCGAGTCGCTTAGAGGTAATAGTCCTACTCCTGTTTAGCTAGGAGATCGGTATTTTCCATTATATCAATCTTATGAGTACAAAGTATGAGGAGAGGAACCTTAATCTAATATGCCAATATATCGGTGTAAGGCTTGGGTATGGTGGTCGGTGGCTAGTTATTGTCAGGCTCCTCCAATACCAACTAGATGAGATTGGGTGCATGTAGCTTCTGTTGAATCTGCTTGGATCTGTTGGCTTATTCCTCCTCTCATGGGGGCCTTGTATTTATATCCTCTGGTGTCCTCCTTGTCCAAATAGAACTAAGGAGACAAGTTAGATATAAATCCGAGCAGTCTTGTTTGGACCTGAATAAGATTGTGTCTCCTTTTCTTATCGGGAACTCCTTCCTTAATTGCTCCAGATTCTATCCATATGTATAAGGTTTATTTTTATATAGAATTTGGTACGTGATACTCTGCCGAGGTATATGCACGTATGTGGAGTATCCTATTTTTAGTACAATGATAATTGTCGCCGTCAACATGGTCACAGTAAGATCAAGCCTCCCTCCGTACCAGCATGTGATACATAATATATCTTGTGCTAAGGATGAGTTTGGTCTAGTTGCATATCATTTTGGTGCATACAAGTGCTTCCAAAGATCCTGAGAGTTCTCATGCAAGTAATCTGCCTGCCACAATATGTAGCCTATTTGGATGCTAGCAATGGCAAGTTCACTCCAGGAGAAATGGCTATGTGTGCAATTGGACAGCTTGCACTATTGTACTTGTTTCTGGGAAATGATTTCAAACTCCGGAGAGGAGGGGACGTTTATTTGTTTCTTGCATATCATCTAAATAGTTATAAAAAATTTTAAATAACATTAACAAGATAGATTGATATGTAATGTATCATTCCACATGCATGCAAATTTTACTTCTACAAGTTGTAACAAAAAACATATACAACTGTGAAGATACGCATACTACTTAGAGTTTAATTTGTTATTTTTATTACAACTTGTAGGGATCGAATATAAATTTGCATGTTTGTGGAGTATCTTGTTAAAAATTTTTATAATTATTTGGATGACATGCATACAACGTGAGAACATCCTCCGAAAGTTTAAAATCCATTTCCGTTGTGTTGAGGGGTAGAATCATGGAGAACTGTCTCTTCCCCTTCTATATATAGCGCCCAATGGAACAAGAACCAAGGGCGTAGCTAGGGGTTAGCCCTGGTGGGCTCAGGACTACCCCCGATTTTAGCCCAGAGGTACCCCTCAGCCCTCGAACTTCAAGGTTCAAGCCCAATAAAATGACAAACAGGCCTAATAAAAATTAAGAAAACCCAAGAAGGAGGGAGAAGAGGGCTAGGGCACGGCTTTGACCTCTGAGTGCCTCGGCGGGTAGCTTCTTCCCCTAATCCCCCGACCGCCCGACGCGATGCCGGCTCCCCCTTGGCCTTCTTGACACCGGCCGCGACGCGCAGCTGCCACCCCGATGCGTTGCCTGCCCGCCTCCCGACGCGCCGCTGCCTGCTCGGCGCTTGCCTCCTGCCCATCGGCCTCCTGCTCCCGAGTCCCGACGGCTGACGTGCCGCCGCCCGGCGCACCTCTGCCTCCGGCCTCCCGCCTCCTAAGTCCCGACACGCCGCCCGGCCGCCGCTAGAATACCACCCTGCCGTGCGCTGCAGCCCACGGCGGCGCCGCGCCCCCTGCGGCCCTGCCTGCCACCTTCTGCCCTTCTCACCGAGCCGGCCGGGGAGCAGGACGCCGGGTTTGGTTCCCCCCTTACCCTGTGCTCCCCCGCCCCCAGCCCCTTCCCTTCCCCCGATTCCCCCGAGCTCCACCGCCATCGCCGGGGAGCAGGACACCGAGCTCGGTTCTCCCCCCATTCCCCCGAGCTCCTCCGCCACCGGGGAGTAGGACACCGGGCTTGGCTGTTGAGTGGCAAATTTGTGAAAAAAAATTGGAAAAGAAAAGGAATCTGGCCTAACCCCCCACCCCACCCAAAATGGCATTTTAACAAAGGTGACAACCTATTGAGTGGCATTTTAACAATTCTTTTCTAGAGAGTGGTATTATATTCTCAATTTTCTCTGCCGCCATTCCCTCGCCTCTCCCCGTCGCCACTGGCCGGCGCGCGGAGTCCCTTGCCTGGCCCCCTGCCGCTAGCGAGCGCAGGGCGCCGATCGGCGGCCGTCGGCCGCCTAACTCCCCATCTGGCTAGGCTGCTAGGCGGCTAGCCCTCTGCTGGGCCTCTCTTCGACTCCTCCAACAGTCCGGCTCCCTCAGACGTCACAGATTGGCTGCAGGTGATAGCTAGCTAATTAATTTTTGCCTCATTGTGTATTACTAACTATTTCCCAATTTGTGATTTGTGAATATGAATAAATTACTGCTGTCATTCTAGAATTGTTAAGACATAAAGATGAATTTGTAGATTTGGTGTATTTGCTTCTTAAATTGGTATTAGTCTTACCAGTGGCAATAGTGAGTGTGAAAGTGTATTTTCTACACTGTGTCTAGTTAAGAACATGGTTGAGAAACAATATAGGTGACGATTTATTGAATAATTGTTTAGTCATATTTATTGAGCAAGATATCAAAAGTTAGTGAGGATGACATAATAAAGATTTTCATGGCTAAGAGAAAACGTAGAGTAAAGCAGTAGCGTTGTAATCTTCTATTTATATAAGATATTTTATATTTGAACTATCTATATTGTGATTTTTGTGAATTTTGATCTTACCAGTTGATTTTATTTCAATAGTGATGTTATGAGATATTATTGCTATATTAGTATCGCACTTTTAACAAAAATTGTATTTGTATGTGGAATATACGGTATCAGAAAATTTTGTATTGAAGTAGGCACACCCAAGGAGAAATTACTAGCTACGCGACTGACAAGAACAATGCAACTCCTGCACTTTTACAGTTGCTCCCTTAGTTTCCCTTTCGTTTTAACCTCCGTCAGGCCTTCCAGAGCTTCTTGTTGAAGCTCCAAGGTACTTCTTTTAAAGGAATTTGTATGCCTATAGTACCTATAGTAGTCAACGCTGGGATTTAACTTAAACTACCCTACTACCGCCACTGTAGAATCGTGCATGCTGTATAGGGTTTAAAATAACTTCTTTAGAATATCAGTCAATCAATCATTTTTACGGTATGTTTTTCTATGCTGTTGTCAATTTGTTCCTCGCTATAGCCTTTTGGCTCTAGCATCCATCCATGATGGTAGCAATTAGATATATAAATATGCACGTATACACTCTTGAGAGATGTGTGCAATTTAGCTAGTTATTTTCAAGGAACTGTGGGAAAAAAGCACTTTCTTTCTAATTATATGCAGTTAGTTATGTGTTCACGCATGGTGTTAGTTTAATTCTCTGTTCCGCAGTTGTAAGTTGATTTCCTCGCTCACAATGGATAAAAACAAGAATGCTGTGGAGATTCGTCGCAAAAGAAAGGAGGTCAAACATTTCCCCCCATTATTATTTGCTTGATGTGTGGATTAGTGGAGACAAAATGCAGATGGTCCTGACCTGAATGAATTACTCTTTCACTCTCTCAGGCCAAGGTGTCCATGCCAAGGAGGAAAAGGGAAAGGGGCAAGCCAAACAAGCTCATCCAGACCCTGAACCTGGTGGTAATCCACCGGATGATGATGATGATCTGGGTATAGCAATTTAATTTTCTTACCTTTTTTTATCTGTGCACAAGTATTTCTGTGAGGGCTAAGCAGTAATTTGGTCGAATTAATTGTTGCTATATGAAAATTTGCAGGACTACCTCCTTTAGTTATCCACATAAAAGATTTAAACCAGGATTTGGAGAGTGTGCAAACAAGAGGCCTTCCTCCGGATAGCCCTTGATGATCGGTGTTGCCTGGTGGAGCCCAAGTTACAAGGCCTTTCTTACTAGGATGAGAATGGCCACTCTAGATCTCCTGTTATCCATAAGTAGCTAGTTATCCATAAGTAGCTAGGAAGAACTATCACTTGTGTCGTCTTGGACGCCATCGCATGACTGTACTACTAGCTAGGAAGAAGAGATGCATGTGATGTAGAGGGGACAGACGATTGCATGTTTTATATGCATGGATTGCTTGTTCTACGTTTTATGTATGCTGCAGTTTTCCAACTTGATCATGCGATGTTAAATGACTGTCATATGGCCCGGACTAGTAAGCGTGCACGTGAAGTTCACGTCTCCAAATGACAATATATAAGTTAAAATGTACATTGGAATCCATATCATCCAGAGAAGAGTATAAAATTTTTGAAGGGATTGAACATTTGAAGCAAAACATCACATTATTATTATACTCCCTTAGTTTCTTTTTTACAAGGCCTATTAAAAAAATGAAAAATCAATGTTCGTAAACTTTGACCGATAATTATGCAAATTATAAGTATACTAGCAAAATAACCGTGCACCGCAGCGGGTAATTTAATATATAGTTTTTAATTGTATATATTAAAATTATCTTCACCTGTTGCAACATATGGATATGTTGTTGTTTCTATAATATTCAAAGTTAATGCCTTCAAACAAAATTAATATTTAGCTGTTGCTGAGTGAGAAGCTCTGTATTGGATGGAAAAGTGTGGGGATAAAGTCATCTTCAACTCGCATTTGAATGCTTATTTTCTCCCTAATTCAATTCAGTTTACTAAAAAACCTACTGTCACACATTTTTTTTCAAGATATAACAGAGGGAAACGTTCTAAAAGACCACAATCTCAAAATATCTGCCTAAATAAAAGCTTCATGAAGATTATGCAAGCGAGCGCGCGCTGTGATTGATGTTGGCGGAGCCGACGAAGGCGTACCCGTGGTGAACGATCATCCCCTTGGAATGCACGCGGTGACCATGAAGCATCAGTTCCGCCGGGCAAGCGTGGCAACGCTCGTGCTGCTGGGGTGATCATCCGGCAAGCGGGCTCCCGATTGTCGTGGCAGTAGAAGTTGAGGTAGTCCTACGGCTGCGCCGTGCTCTCCATCCCCGCCACTCTGATCTCCGTCATGATCACTTCGTCCATCAGCTGCGTCGTCTCTCTCTCGCAGGGCCCAAGGTCAGGCAGGTGGGCGTCCCCTCCAGCCACATCGGGATCCCGACGGCGAACCTCTCGCCGACGCCAACGCTGATCTTGCTCGCCACGTTTAGCCTGATTTCTCCATAGGCACCTGATTGCCAGCACCTGCATATGTAAATCCATGGCTCATGCTTGCACATTGATATGCTTGATATCAATGTGGAGAAAATTCAGACAAGCACGGCTGAGACGGCCGACCGATCCAAATCCAGGTCTCAACGATGCAGAGGGATCAAGTGGAGGAAGGCGTCGGTGGGCTGGGCGGTTGCGCGCGGAGACGCGACGCGATGGGAGAGGGATGGTGAATGGGGCGACGGGGCGAGCCAGCGCGAGGAGGCCGGCGAGGTGAGAATGGCGGCGGGGCAGCGGCGACTCCGCTCGGGGGAGGGGAACTTGGAAGTTGGAACAGGGCGGCGCAGGCTCGGGGGACGTAGAGTGCTGTCACGTGAGGGTGCGAGCGGTCCTCGACGCATCGGCATGGATGGACGCCATCTGCCCGAGCGTGGGGCAACACGGACACGCACGGAGCGACGGACGACGGAAACTTTGAGGATACGAACCCCGGACGGCTAGTACATTACATCTCGTATTCTCATGGCCATTTATGGACCACATCGTATCAGCTCGACGATATCCCGAACGTTATCCTTTCAGCCACGAGGGGAACGTTCAGCACATACCCAGTAATCGGACGAACAAAAACAAAGAAGAAAAAAAGAACAGAAAACCGAAGGCCAGCCCACACCGGGCGTGGCCCACGTCTCCTGGAATCTGCCTCACGTGGACGGCCAGAATCCCCGCGCGCGCGGTCCAAGATTCTGACCACGCGCAGCCTCCAAACCCACGAATCCCAAACCTATCCTTTCCCACTGACATCCGGTCCCACGTGGTCTCCTACCCCACATGTCACCCACTCTATAGAAACCACCGCCTACTTCTCCGCGAGCCCAGATTAGGCAGCCGCCCTCGTGGCGCGTGCGCCGCTGATGACGCAACTAACCCGCGCATCCGACGGCCGATACGCGATTAGCGACCCGCGAAGCCCTAATTAGATCCGCTTTCCTCCTCCCTAAACCCATCCGTGACGCGGGGCAGTGCGGATTCCATTTCCACCCGAGGAGGCGGCCTCTTGGCGTCACGAGGCGGCGCCGCTTGGTCTAGCCACAGGGAGAGAGACGGGGGAGAGGTGGTGGTAGCAGCCGGCCAACCGCCGAGACCTCGCCGCCGCCGGCGGGCACCATGTGTGGCATCCTCGCCGTCCTCGGCGTCGCCGACGTCTCCCTCGCCAAGCGCTCCCGCATCATCGAGCTCTCCCGCCGGTACAACGCCCTGCATGCCTTCTCATCCCCTTTCTCTCTGTATATCTCATCCCCGCGCGCACGGTCATGTCCTTTTGATTTCTCGATTTGCCCGTCGATTTGGGTGGATTGGTTTCGTCGCCGCCGTGAGATGGTTGTGCTCCGGGTGGCGTCCTGTTTATTCGATTATCGGACAATATTAACTCCGTTAAAAAGAGTCATGCTGCTGATTCAACGTGGTCGAATGGTTCGTCGGAATTTTGCGCTGGTTGAAATGGAGGTTTGGGGGTAAATCCAGCGTTTGTTTTTGGTTATAAATTTTGGGAGCGAGCTGTTACGGGCTATTGGAAGGAGGGCGACTTGACTGGTTAAGAGCGTGTTTATAGCGTGTTTATGTCGTGTAAGCCTGTAAGGATCTAAGAATAGATGAAGAGTTTGGAAATGGAGACATGGAGTGCTATGCAGTGTAGGCACTGCACAAGCTACCGTTTTGGTGAGGTCAGAATTCTCAAAGTTTTAATTTGGAAATGAGAACGTATGCACTAGTTTTATTTGCACGAGATGGCTCTTTTGCATGCTCCTGCATGGTAACGCGATTAAAAGATGTTGATTCCAATTTGATTAAAATGTAGTATTATATACCTCAACTGTAGGCTGTAGCATATGCCTCCATGATGGGCCCCTAGTGCTTGCTGTCACAAGTATGGGGCTCTGATTTAAAATAAGGACAATGGTGGTACAATGGGCTTAATAATCTGTAAAAGCTTGTCAGCTTTGTTTTGCTTGGAAATCTGGAATTCTATTGTTGCGAGAAGTTTGGGCATGCTAGCTCAGAGTTGTTCTATGGATTGTCAATATGTAGAAAATACATCTTTCCATGGCATGTTTTTATCATTGAAGTCTGCAAGCACTTGATCTTTAGGAACTGAACAGTCGCTGTTTCTTCTGTATGTCCTTATATTCGAGTGAGTAATTCGTCAACATAGATTTACATCTGCTGATAGAATTAGTACCAGCTTGTTCAAAACTCAAGGCATGCTGCATTTTATGAACTGCTTATACACTCACTAACTCAAGTTTGCCATTTTTCATAGGTTACGGCATAGAGGCCCAGATTGGAGTGGTATACACTGCTACCAGGATTGCTATCTTGCACACCAGCGGTTGGCTATTATTGATCCCACATCTGGAGACCAACCGTTGTACAATGAGGAAAAATCCGTTGTTGTGACGGTATGTACCTTACTGTTGATATTTTTGCACTGTTCCATTCACCCTTTTTTGCACTCTGCAGATTTTTTTTTATTTTTTAAGTTTTAACATGTGATTTGTCTCACTATTCTACTTGTGGCAACTACTAGTAGCATGTTTCTGAAATATTATGTTATGGGATTTTCTAAATGTTGCCATCGAGCTCATTGCATTTTATAATGGCACAATATTTTAATCAACAAGATATCCTGTAATGAAATCAACCGAAGAAAATATGTTTCTGTATTATAGTTTCTGTGGAACCACATCTCATCTTGTAGTTGGCACATCCAGGTGAATGGAGAGATCTATAACCATGAAGAGTTGAAAGCTAACCTGAAATCTCATCAATTCCAAACTGCTAGCGATTGTGAAGTTATTGCTCATCTGGTAAGTTACATGTCTCTTTGTTGCACTTTGTTTTGTGCCATCAATGTTTTCATCTACGCATCGCCTGGTATGCACTTATTATTCCTTGGTATTGGCACCTTTTCATATTGATCGTTTTTCACAGTATGAGGAATATGGGGATGAATTTGTGGATATGTTGGATGGGATGTTCGCTTTTGTTCTTCTTGACACACGTGATAAAAGCTTCATTGCTGCCCGTGATGCTATTGGCATCTGTCCTTTATACATGGGCTGGGGTCTTGATGGTATGTGCAGTGCATCTGTTCACCACTTCATCTAGTTATTTATCCTTGTGCAGGAAACCAGGAGGTTTGATTCCTTACTTTTCTACAAACAAATTATGGTGGCCCACATTTTTTCCAGTGGTTTGTTTGGTTATACCACTGTTTCAGTGTCTAGTCAGTGCTTCAAGGCTAGTGTTCACATTGATTCTTGCTGGAACCATTTTTCTCTGTTTGATCAACAAGGAGAAAAACAATGCCAGAGCATTTAAATACAAATTATAATCACAATTAGAAATACCATCAATTGCCTATTTTATCGCAAAATTAACATTAAAATGGAAATGACCAAACAAAATTTGCAAACAACCTGGCACATGCATAGTTTTAGCACAGGACAATTTGGAATGGTAATCCTCTGCCCATATGGATTGCATTACTTTAACTGAGTCTAAGAAAATAATTAGCTTGTGGTTTTCAGTATTTCTTGCAATTTTCAATATCTGTTGGGGATGTTGTTGATTGATATTCTGTATATGTGCAAGCATTTGAAAAGTTAAATGTGATACTAGTCAGCTGATGAAAATCTTGTATAGTACTTGCTATCCAACAGGCAACCGCCAGCTCTCCCTTACTTTTGTTGTTGATGGTCATAGTCTTAGAGCCTACTTTCTGCGTGCAAGAAAGAAGTTCAATTGTTTATTCCGACACTCTATTCTCGGATTGGAGTAGTTGCTAGAGCCCAATTTGGATAATTGAAATGAAATGTGTGCATATCCTAATCTCTTGGACGGTCAGATTAATATAAGAGTTCACTTAAGAGTTACTTATTTTCTCGAGAAGGTTATCAAATCTGCACTTTTAGCTTGCAGATAGAGGTTCAGGTTTTATAACCCATTGCTTCAAAGAACCTTAAAGTCTTCGCTACTTGCCATGAAACAATATTTTCCTTTTGGATCCAAATATCTGATATTGGGATGTCCAAGGTTTTTGTTGTCAAAGCCCATAAAAGCACAGAACAAGGGCAATATAATATATTTGTTTGAAGAGGCACTTTTTTCCTTTGATATGTTTGGAAATATGCTGTTTCCTTTTCTTGGTTATCAAATTTGCACTTTTAGCTTGCAGATTAAAAGTTCCGGTTTTGATACCCGTTCCTTCAAAGAAACTTAAGATTTTCGTCACTGGCCATGAAGTAGGATTCTTTTTCGATCTAATATTGGGGCTCTTGTTCAAGGTCTTTGTTGCCCAAGCCCATAAAAAGTACAGAACGACATTCTAATATAGAGAATATTTGTTTGAAGAGGCACCTTTTCCTTTCATATGTCTGGAAATATAATTTCTCCTTTACTTCAAATCTTGGCTAGTGTGATCTTGGAACCTGATTAGTTTGGTATTATTGTTTTTCTGGATTTTTATTAGAGTCTGCTTGGTGTTAATTTGTGGGTGTATTGTGTTTTCAGGTTCAGTTTGGTTTTCATCAGAGATGAAGGCATTAAGTGATGATTGTGAGCGATTCATAACCTTTCCCCCTGGGCACCTGTACTCCAGCAAAACAGGTGTGCTTTTCTATCGCATTTTTGACATACTGACAGTATCGTCTAACAGTTGATACCAGAAGCACAGTTTTTAGGCTCTGAGGACAAAAAAAGGAAGGCGAATAATCAAATCAAAACCATTATAATGTTGCAAATATCATTTCATTTTTTCTATGATTACTGACTTGTCTTCTAATATCCACCCTAGGTGGCCTAAGGAGATGGTACAACCCACCATGGTTTTCTGAAAGCATTCCTTCCACCCCGTACAATCCTCTTCTTCTCCGACAGAGCTTTGAGAAGGCATATCCCATTCTCATATCTGACTGGTCTATGCGTGTCATATGGCAGCATAAGTAAATGATTATATTTTACATAATATGTAAATTCTGCAGGCTATTATTAAGAGGCTAATGACTGATGTGCCATTTGGTGTTCTCTTGTCTGGTGGACTTGACTCTTCTTTGGTTGCATCTGTTGTTTCACGGCACTTGGCAGAGGCAAAAGTTGCAGCACAGTGGGGAAACAAACTGCATACATTTTGCATTGGCTTGAAAGTAAGTTACTTAGGTATTGAGTATTATCATTGCATAGATTTCCAATTTTTGCCTGTGTTGCTGGTGTTCTGAGTATTTTGAAAGAAATGGATTTTTTTAATGGAGTGATAGCTCAGAGGTTGGGCACATAACAATCAAGTTCTTCAATGTTCCCTTTTTTTTTGGTAGGGTTCTCCTGATCTTAGAGCTGCTAAGGAAGTTGCAGACTACCTTGGTACTGTCCATCATGAGCTCCACTTTACAGTGCAGGTTCTTCATCTGTTCCTTTTTTTTTTTTTGCATAGTGAGAAAAAAATCTTTTGAAGTTCTGATTCATTATTGTAGAAAAAAATGAAAACAGGAAGGCATTGATGCTTTGGAGGAAGTCATCTACCATATTGAGACATATGATGTAACGACAATTAGAGCAAGCACCCCAATGTTCTTGATGTCACGTAAAATAAAATCTTTGGGGGTGAAGATGGTTCTTTCAGGAGAAGGTTCTGATGAAATATTTGGTGGTTACCTTTATTTTCACAAGGCACCAAACAAGAAGGAATTCCATGAGGAAACATGTCGGAAGGTAATTAAGGAAATTTTGTTCACAATTAATCTGTTTCTGCCCAAGGTTGTGTAACCAGCTAAATGTATCCTTGAAGTATTTGCAGTAGTATACTGTTGCACTTTTAGTTGAGTTTCTTAGCTATTCAGTTGGTATGTACTTACAAGAGTTATTTTGCTTGACCTTTAGATAAAAGCCCTGCATTTATATGATTGCTTGAGAGCGAACAAAGCAACTTCGGCATGGGGTGTTGAGGCCCGTGTTCCATTCCTTGACAAAAACTTCATCAATGTTGCTATGGACATTGATCCTGAATGGAAAATGGTACAGTGTACATTGGTCATCAACTTTCATTGCAGTTATTCTTCTTATATTTTAACCAGTACTGTCACTTATTATCCTGTAAATTTTAGATAAGACGTGATCTTGGCCGCATTGAAAAATGGGTTCTCCGCAATGCATTTGATGACGAGGAGAAGCCTTATTTACCTAAGGTTGCAGAAAGTTAAACCTTTTAGTCATATTTGATCTACAATTTACATAAACATCTGAACGTGCTCAAACTTATGATTTATTTATTTTTTCACAGCATATTCTATACAGGCAAAAGGAACAATTCAGTGATGGTGTTGGGTACAGTTGGATTGATGGATTGAAGGATCATGCAAACGAACATGTATACTTTTCTTTTTCAAATTATTGACAAATTAGAATTTTTTTAACCTACACTTTATTTAATTCCTTCTGACCTGTACTGGAGTTCACAGATTTTTCTGTTTATTTTCAGGTATCAGATTCCATGATGATGAACGCTAGCTTTGTTTACCCAGAGAACACACCTGCTACAAAAGAAGCCTACTATTATAGGACAATATTTGAGAAATTCTTTCCTAAGGCATGAAAGATACTACCAACTTTTGCTTTTCTCATGCTGTACTGAGCTATGCCTCCAGTTAATTAACTTTTGATTTTATGCAGAATGCTGCTAGATTGACAGTGCCAGGAGGTCCTAGCGTGGCGTGCAGCACTGCGAAAGCTGTTGAATGGGATGTAGCCTGGTCCAAAAACCTTGATCCATCCGGTCGTGCTGCTCTTGGTGTTCATGATGCTGCATATGAAGATACTCTAGAGAAATCTCCTGCCTCTGCCAATCCTGTCTCAGATAACGGCTTTGGTCCAGCCCTTGGGGAAAGCATAGTCAAAACCGTTGCTTCAGCCACTGCCGTTTAAGTTTCTATGGTCGCATAAAATGCTGTAGTTGTTCTTGGTTTAATTCCAGCTTCGTTGAGATCTCGTTAGTTTCTTTAATCATGTAATGGAGACATCATACTTTTCCTGGCTTGTTAGTTCCTGTATGCTTGTCATCATGTATGTTTTCTTCTTTTCCAATATGCAAACTGTTTGGTCATGGACTGATCAGAGCACTGTAAATATGTCTTACCGCAACTGATATCCTCAAGTTACTTTTGGTTTGCAATAGTTCTATTCTTGATGTTCTGCTGGGAATCGGAAGATGTTATGCAGTAGAGGCTATAGCGTGCAAAGAAGGTTTGGCTCTTGTGGAGTGGATCAGAATCCCATGCATTCTTGAATCGGATTGTATTTCGGTGGTGAATCTATTGAAGAATTCAGCTGTTGATCTCTCCAGGCGCTGTGTTCCTATGTCGGAAGCTCGCGGCTTTATGAGCTTGTGTGCGTCATGTTAGGATAGGGTGCAATGGTGTCCATGACAGTCTAAGGACAGCATTGTGTTACGTGCAGAATGCATAACTGTCATTGTTTGCTTTTCAGCTTATAAGCCATTGATAAAATTTAAATTTTACAATTTGATTTTAAGTTGATTTTGAGAATTATTTATCGTAGTTTGCTATCATGGCTTTTAAATTGCTAAGGATAGAAATAAAAGTTTTATTCACGAATTACTTTTTAATGCTAATGAGTTGTTTTAGCTATATGCCAAACGAGGGAGTTATTCATAAATAACTTTAAGATTGTAAACATTCTGTTTAATTTAATAAAGCACCCTTCTCTCGCAAAAACAACTACAGTAGTACCAATCGAAAGAACAGAGCCAAATCGTAGAAGAAATACACT
Organism: Oryza meyeriana var. granulata; assembly: GCA_003991445.1. Lineage (NCBI taxonomy): Eukaryota > Viridiplantae > Streptophyta > Magnoliopsida > Poales > Poaceae > Oryza > Oryza meyeriana. Next base: position 181,706 of record RYFJ01003278.1, read on the forward strand.
TCATTTCATTAAGAAGAGAGCAAAATGTATACAAGAAAAGAAAAAACAACTCTCACACCAAGAAAAAAAGCTTGACCCAAATGTTTAATTTATGAAGAACAAAGAGAAAAATCAGGGGAATTGACACGTATGAACATGTAAACTGGTGTAAAACAAAATTTGAGATTTCAATACTACAAAACTAAATTTTTCTTTGCTTTTTAAAAGCGAATTGCGAATTTGCGATACGAGCGCAATACTTTTCGCATGTATCTGTACCGTCCATCCGCAGATGTAGGTTCCAGATTTTGATACACCCTCTACTACATAGACGTGACGGGTCACGGGAGAAACCCGAACGCCAGAATTCATCAGAGAAAAAAAGGGTAAAAACTTTAGACCCGAATTCCTCCTTCCCTGTCTCCCCACCGCCACATCTCGCCGGCGATGGCATCCGCAGCATCGCGCGCGCGCCTCTCGCCGCCGACTCCGGCCATACACCCGCACAGGAAGCGCGCGCTCTCTCCCCCGGCCTCGGGCTCGCTGGTACGGTGCTCCTCCTCCGGAAACGGCGCGCCACGCGACCACCGCCGCAGCTGGCAGAGCCCTGCTGGCGCGCCTGGTCGCGTTTATCAGCGGCACCGCGCGCAGCAATACGGGGTGCCCTCCCGGCGGTGGGTCTCTGCGGAGGAATCCTCGGCCACGGACGGAGGTATTCTGTTTGCCTTGGCTCACCAGCTGTTTGTGCCAATGTCTGAGTGAAGATTGCAGCACTTTTGCTCTATTTTCTTTTTGCTAGTTTTGCTAGAGTAAATAATCAGAAATCCGTTCACCCAATTAGTGCAAGCATGTAGTTTCGCCCAACCAGTGCAATTTCGCCACTGAACTTGTGATTTTTGTTCGTCCTTTTGTTGTAGTCTTGTATCCGTTTGGGTTGATAACATGGAACTGTATCACTCAGGATGGATACCATCCTTGCTTTGTTAGTACAACACTAAGACTCTTAAGAGGAAAAAACTATGTTTTTTCAGATGCGTGCACAATCATGTCCTACAACATCTTGGCGGATAACAATGCGTGGAACCATCCTGACCTTTATTGGGATGTCCCTTGGGATGCATTGAGGTGGGATTCGCGGAGGAGGCTTATTATTCGCGAAATTAGACACAGGGATCCTGACCTAGTGTGTCTTCAGGCAAGAACTCAATCTGCCTGTTGGTTATGCCACTTGCGCACTGTATTCTGTAACATTTTTGTGATTTTGAAATTAGGAGGTCGATAGATTTCGAGACATTGCTACAGAAATGAAACACAGGGGGTATGAAAGTAGATTTAAGGTATAACATTTTTGTCAGAAAGCCACCTTTCAACCTTCATGTACATCATGCTGAAGCAAGTCTGGTGCCATCCTTAGGGCCGAACTGGTGATGCTAAAGATGGATGCGCTACCTTTTGGAAGTCAAAAGGGTATGGTTAATGGATTTTCTCCTTTGTTACCTTCATTGCTTTGAATAAAGTTGCATTTACATCTTTCTTTATTTCAAAATGTAGGTTGCATCTGCTTGAGGAAGACAGTATTGATTTTAGTGAATACAACCTGCGTAACAATGTTGCTCAAATATTTATTTTTGAGGTACTTTGGTTTACGTCAAAGCAGATCATTCAAAAGATAAAACAAGGAGAGTATTTCACGTTCGTGCTGGCAGCATGTAGTGAATAATCACTGCACATATTCCAGTAATGGTGCTTTCCTATTTAATATTGGTCTGAGCCCTGTTGGCTGGGTAAAACTAAAGGAAAATAGAGAGAAGGGACCACTTAGATAGTTGTTTATTGGTTTCTCCCCGTCTCTGGTTTTGTACACTATCTACCAGCCCTATCTTTATTAGAAGGAACTCACTCTTCTATAATTTCAACATAGTATTTAGTATTGGCTCATGATTATGCATTACAATTAGTTTCCAGACCAAATATTTTGTGTCCAAAATAATTTCCGAATTAACACCATCTGGATTATCTGCTATTCTTTTTCAGATGTCCTTTCATTACAATTAAGTAACTACTGTTTTACTGCTAATATGTTGGGTGCACTAATTGTTGTCTTTCCCTTACCTGTTTTCATTTCAGCTTAATAGAGCACAAAAGTTTGTAGTCGGGAATATTCATGTTCTTTTTAATCCAAAGAGGGGAGATGTAAAACTGGGCCAGGTATATATATCAGTTAACTTCAGTATTATTATTTTTTGGGTATCATTTCTACATATCACGTCATAAAATGTCCTGCACAAAAATGTTCATTGTAAAATGTCCACTTTTGGTCCTTAAACTATTAATGGAGCATTTTCACCATGATTTTCAATACTGTTTAGTTTTCAACCCCCCCCCCCCCCCCCCCCCCCCCCCCAAAAAAAAAATGTTAAAACCGGAGCAAATTGCATCCAAAGCTGTTTCTCTTTTTAGTTTTGTGCATAGGATCATGTGGCTTCTGAATCATAATTTTATTTTGACACATCGTATCCACATCATGTCCTCTGAAAAAAGGACCAAGTAATTTCTTTTTCTAAATCATCAAGGCACATTAGTCCACACACCATGTAGGATCCATGTCATCCCAAACCATCTTCAAAACAATCATCTGGATGTGATTTGCATGGTTTTTGATATTTGAATGGCATTTTTTAGAAATTAATGAAGGTTAGAGTGTAAAGTATTGAGGGACCAAAAGTAGACCTTTTTCATGTTCGTCCACTGATGTAAATAGGATGTGCCATTTGACACTACATCTTTAGCTATGTCTATTCAACACTCTATATTTTTGCTCAGTTAATTGTTTGCTAAGCTGTTTTCATTTCTAATTATCCATCCTTTCAGATTCGCATGCTACTAGAGAAGGCAAATGCTCTTGCTGAAAAATGGGGTGGAATTCCTATTGTGCTTGCTGGTGATTTCAACAGCACACCTGATGTATGTATTAGTTTTTTCTTGGCATGTTTGGTTTAAATATCTAGGGTAAACTAATTGCCTACATTAAGTTTGTGGTTGCCAGAACTGCAATGTAAAAACGTTAATGCTTATTACTGATCATTCTCTAGATTGGTATTGTGTCACATTTAGTCCATCTTAAGTTATTGCTAGATTTTGTTTGATTGAAGAATGTAGGTACCTTTTGTTAAAGTGCTGACATTTTCTTTCTTCTTTTCTTTCTTTTTTGGGAGCAGAGTGCCATCTACAAGTTCTTGTCAACAATGAAGGTGGAACAATGCCTTAAATATTTCTTAGGCCTTCTCAAAGTTGAAATCATATCCAATGATAATAAAATTGACATTGCATATGTTGTGTTTTTGTATCACCAGCTTGACATATCTTTGCATGATAGAAGGCAGTTGTCTGGACTTGATAGCTCTGAATTTGCTTTATATGATCTTTGTAGGTCAGAAACCTTTATATTGTTGTGTCACGGTTGACCTGTCATATATCTTCTTTTTCCTTTACTCACCTCCATCTTCCTCGTAGTTTACTGAAGTACCAATGGAGTGGCGAAGAAATAAGAAATGCAACTGGGTGTTCAAATGTCATGGTTGCTAAACACCCATTGAATCTCTGTAGTTCTTATGCTATGTTAAAGGTACTAGTTTCTACTTACAATCAAAGCAAAATGTTTTGTCCATTTCATACATTGCTGAAACTTGTTGCCATTTATGTTAGGGAAACTCAAACAATAGGGGTCATCATGGTGAACCCCTAGCAACTTCCTATCACAAGAAGTTTCTTGGCACTGTTGATTACCTGTGGTATGCTTCTAAATACTTGCCTGTATCTTATTGGACACACACACAGACAAATGTGACCCAGATTCTTTCTTGAAGGTATACTGCAGGGCTTGAATGCTCCAGAGTTTTGGACACGCTGCCTGTGGGCTTTTTGAGGAGAACAAGGGGTCTTCCAACCAGGGTATTTGATTTGCGTCACAGTAACTTAAATGAATGTCTATGCTAACCAACAAATCTTTAAACTTTGGTGATGCGACAATTTGAGTTCTGAATATTAAATATATTTTTTCTTTTGTGTACTTTTCATCTTTAACTGCTAACAATGATTTTGTGCCAAACAATAACCAGGAAATTGGCAGTGATCATTTGCCCATTGTTGCTGAATTTGTTTTCACGGAATCAGTTGAAGATGATTCCAATCAAGAAGATGAGTCTGACCAAGACGAGGAGTCTGAGCAAGAGGCAACCAGAGCACAGCACATATATTTCTCCTCGGATAGTGATAGTTCAGATGAAGTGAGTTAGTGAATTATTTGGTGGAAAATTTTTAATATAAATGTTCAAGTATAGGAAGCAAAGTGCATCAAAACGGTGCACACTCGCCATGTTCGAGAAACAGAAGTTCTCTGTTATTCAGATGGCGCATATCATTCAGTCCGCAAGGAATTTGGCAGGTGTGGAGGAGCTGTCGTCCGCAGGTCCGCGGGCATACTAACTTAATACTGCACAAAAAGAAAAGAAACTTAGCATTCAATGTATGTATTTGTCTTTGCATAACTAGATCAGCAAGAAATTGTTGACTAACTATTGCTAACTGTTGTACTGTAGCATGATAGCATGTTCATGGCGTACTGGATGGAATCATTCCAGAAATGTTAGCTCATTTGACACTGTTGCCTGAAAATTTGCCAGGAGATAATAAAGCATTTCCCCCTTAGTGAACAGTGATGGCTTTGCCTTATGATTATGACCTGGGAGTAACTGTTTCTGGTAAAGTGGAAACATTGTACTGTATGCCTACTATAACAAAAAGTAACCCAAAAATGCTGTACTGCCAGAGTTCACATAACCAAAGCTGTACTGCTAGAATTCAGAGAAACAAAGCAGCAAGTACCAAAGTGTGGACCTTGAATTCTCATCATCTACAAATCAAATGCCGGGAATGAGAGGCCATCCAGGGATTTCCAAGATAGGGAGCCAGCCAATCACAGCTCAGCATCCTGCCACGTGTCAGCCACCCACAGCACACCATCCTGCCACGTGGCTATCCACCATGCAGAGGCCGAGGTGCCAAGCTGTAGTGCAAGGGCACCGTTAATTCGCTGGTAGGCTGGCTAGTAGTAGATAGCGCGACAGTGTGAGATCGAGCAGAAAAAGAGAGGCCACGAAGAGAGCTCAGCTGCCTCTAGGCTCTAGCTTCTCGGTGATAAGGAGGAGGGCACCGACATGGCCGCAGCCACGGCGTACAGTGTGGCGCTCCTCGGCGCCGGCGCCGCGCGCGTCCCCGCCGCCGCCGCCGCCGCTCCCCGCTCCGCCGCCCTTCTCCCGCGCCGCGGCGTGCTCCAACCGCTCCGCCTCCAGGACGCGCCCAGGCTGTCCCTGCTCCGCGTCAGGGCCGCCTCCGACGACACCTCCACCTCGGCCAGCGGCGACGAGCTCGTCGCCGACCTCAAGGCTAAGGTTCGTTGAGATAATTAAACCACACAACCTTGCGTACGTACGTTTGCATCCATGGAACACCATATAAACAATCTGCATGCGCCTTGACAATTAATCACCTGCAGTGGGATGCCATCGAGGACAAGCCGACGTTCCTGCTGTACAGCGGCGGCGCCGTCGTCGCCCTCTGGCTCACCACCGTCGTCGTCGGCGCCATCAACTCCGTGCCACTGGTACGTACGATGGAATTAATCACTTGCTGCTTCTTGTTTTAGTTAATCTTTGTCTGAACTGTGATTGATGACGAGGTTGCCGACGTGCTGTTCTTGTGCAGCTCCCCAAGATCCTGGAGCTCGTCGGCCTCGGCTACACCGGCTGGTTCGTCTACCGCTACCTCCTCTTCAAGGTAACCAAGCAATCAATCGTCCATCGGTATTAACATGCGCAGTTAACTGAATCATGCCGAATTCGTGCACTGAAAAGATCGAGTTTTTTTCAGTTGAATAATCACCCTAAACTTCTCTATCTGTTTACCTTGAGTTGGTATATATTTCAATTTCTGCATAGTATTTTACACAAGCAATTTTTTTTGTGTGTGATGTAACAACAGGAAAGCAGGAAAGAGTTGGCGAGCGACATCGAGACCTTGAAGAAGAAGATCGCTGGAACGGAATAAGCAGCTGCATTTATCCGGGGAAGTTTTGGGTTGCTCTCTAGAGTTCCTGCTTCCTTTGTGTGATGTTTGTATATCTCTACGAGAATATGTTCTGCTCTCATGTGCAGTAACAACGTAGTGCAAAACTGTATCAAACCTTCTATCAGTTTGTTCGAAATTCAAACTCTTTCTTCGCCTTTTTGTTGTATGGAAGTGTTCATATAAACTGGCCTATGGCAATGAGGATATATATGTCTCAGTGGATGGTCGATCAACTCATCAGAAAATAGTTGCAAATGAGTCGATAGACATCTCTGAAATGCAGTAATTCACCACTCCTAAATGCCCTCCATGGCCACTAACGGTCCTGCTTCTTTATGAAGCAATAGTCTTTGTTTACGATGACTCCCTTCAGGTCTTCAGGAGTGCAATTTATCTCCTGCAACAAATAAAGTCAGCTATATATCGATGCCATAACAATCGGAAAATCCCGAAGCAACCAAAACAATATGCAAAACACACGAAATATGACGCTGCACAAAGTAGGGTAAAGAGACAATTAATACAGTAGTAGAACACCCCTGACCCATCCAGACACAGAATGGAGGAGGTTTTTTTTTCCCAATTACTACACGGAATGTATGCACATAAACCACCTCAGCAAACCACACATATACATTGTGAGTGTATATCTTAGTTCTTACGATTACTCTAATCCTTAGCCTATATATAATCACCTTAAATTATTGCGAAATTGGGTAAAATCACTGACCGATTGAGGTGGAACCCATCGGTGCCGTAGTGGTTGTGATTGTCGGCGGTAGAGTAGCAGCCCGTCGGTTGGCTTGTGAGTGGCGTCGTCCCTCCAGCCGCCACCTGCACTGGCTGACAATGGAGAAGGAGATCGTCTTTCGGTCTCCTTCCAGCGGGCTTAAGATCAGCTAGGGTTTTTAGGGGTTGGCTTAGCGTGTGATAGATGGATTGCTATTTACATGCCATAGCCCCTTTTATTTTGCGCTGGAGGAGATCGGGGGCGATTCTGTTAGAGAGAAAACGCCGCTACCGATCATCACACGCATGCGTGGAACTCGTTCCACGTTTGTTACCGACGTGTGGGAGTGGGTGGGCCGAGCCACACGCCATGCCCTGGCTCGGTGGCCATTGGATCAACCAACATTCTTCCACTTGATCTTAAGGCTAACGAGTCCAGTCTAAGTAGTATAGTGAACTAAGATAATGTGTCGCAGCGGTCAATGAAACACCACTACGACAACAGTATCTATAGTCACCAAATTACCTCGATAGGAAATAACTTACTCTTATAGGGTGTTGATTGATTCTTATGCTCCTATTCCAGAATCACACTTATGGGCTACCTTCCAATCCCATGCCGGCAATATGCTCATTAAATAAATTGGGTGGTAGACCTTTAGTGAGCGGATCCGCGAGTATTAACTTAGTGCTTATGTGCTCAACTTTAATTGTTTGATCCTGGATTCTATCTTTCACAACAAATATTTTATGTCAATGTGTTTGGCAGCACCACTTGACTTGTTGTTACTCGAATAGAACACTGCGGCTTTATTGTTGCAGTATATAGTGAGTGGTTTAGAGATGTTATCTACCACTCTTAGTCCCGGAATAAAGCTTTTAAACCATACAGCCTGCCCGGTTGCCTCATAACATGCTATAAACTCAGACTGCATCATCGACGCTACAGTGAGAGATTGTTTGGAGCTTTTCCATGAAATGGCTCTTCCTGCAAGAGTGAAGACATAGCCTGATGTAGATTTCTTAGTATCTACACACCCTGCAAAGTCATCATCTGAATAACCAACAACTTCAAGGTTATCAGACTTTATATAAGTTAGCATGTAATACTTAGTGCCTTGCAAATAATGCAAAATTTTCTTAACAGCCTTCCAGTGGTCTAAACCTGGGTTAGATTAGTACCTGCCAAGCATTCCGGTCACAAAAACCAAGTCCGGTCACATACAGACTTGTGCATACATTAAGCTTCTGATAGCTGAAGCATACGGAATCGACTTCATCTGATCTTTCTCTAATTGATTCCGCGGGCTTTGGAATAAACCAAACTTATCGCCCTTAACAATTGGCACAGGCGTGACATAGCACTTACTCATGTTGTATCTTTCAAGTACTTTGTCAATATATGACCTCTGAGATAATCCTAATACTCCTCTAGACCTGTCTCGGTGCATCTCAATACCCAAAACATAAGAGGCTTCACCAAAATCTTTCATGTCAAACTTAGAGGACAAAAATGTCTTAGTCTCATGCAGCAAATACTTATCGCTGCTTGCTAATAAAATATCGTCCACATAGAGTACTAAGATCATAAACTTACCACCCTTATACTTCATATAAACACAATTATCCACTTCATTCTCCTTAAATCCGAAGTTCTTAATTATATCATCGAATTTAAGGTACCATTGTCTAGACGCTTGCTTAAGACCATAAATGGATTTCTTTAGCCTGCATCCCATATGCTCCTTGTCTTTCATGACAAAACCCTCCGGTTGTGCCATGAAAACCTGCTCATGCAAGTCACCATTAAGAAATACAGTCTTGACATCTATCTGATGTAACTCTAAATCATAATGAGCTACCAGTGCCATGACAACTCTAAATGAGTTCTTAGAGACCGAGGAAAAGGTTTTATTATAGTCTATTCACTCTCTCTGCGAAAAACCCTTGCCTTGAATCGTTCGACGTTTCCCTTGGAGTCATACTTAGTTTTGTAGACCCACTTACAGCCTACTGTTTTAACTCCTTCGGGAATTTCTACTAAATCCCAGACATCGTTAGTGCCCATAGACTTTAGTTCATCTTCTATGGCGTCAAGCCATTTGGATGAATTCTCACTAATGATGGCTTCCTTAAATGAAGTGGGATCGTCTGCTTTTCCAATGTCTTCTCCAATAAAAATCTCATAATCACTAGGAATAACAGATCTCCACTCCCACTGTGATCTTCTTAGTTGTTCATCTGGAATTCCAGCGGGCTAAGGAATTTGCACATCAGTGTGTACATCATTTTGTGCTACAGGTTCATTAGTACCCTCAACTGTAAATGGATCCACAGAAGAGGATGCCTATGGCACTTGCTGAGACACAGGCAGATTTTCCTGTTGGATAACCGACATGGTGACATGGATTTCCTTAAGGTCCAGCTGTCTGTTCTGTGAGCTCCCACAGATTTGATCATTCTCTAAGAAGACGGCGTGTCTTGTTTCCATGAATTTATTGACATGGTCTGGACAATAAAAACGATACCCCTTAGATCTTTCTGGATATCTAATGAAGTGACAGCTCACAATCTTAGGGTCTAATTTCCTTAGATGTGGATTAAAAGGTCTGGCTTCAGCAGCGCATCCTCATACTCTTAAATAATTTATACTCAGCTTTCTACCAGTCCATAATTCATAACGTGTCTTAGGTACAGACTTAGTAGGCACCCGATTTAGTATATGAGTGGTTGTCTTTAATGCCTACATCCACAATTTCACAAACAGGCTAGAGTGACTAAGCATGCTACGCACCATATCCATTAGTGTGCGATTACGACGCTCAACAACTCCACTCTGTTGTGGTTCACCGGGCATAGAATATTGAGCAACTATGCCATTTTCATGTAGGAACTTAGCAAATGGCCCCGGAATTTGCTCATTGGAGCACTTTTCCCATAATATTCTCCTCCTCGGTCTGAGCGTATTACTTTAATTTTAACATTATGCTGATTTTCTACCTCAGCCTTAAAAATCTTAAACTTATCTAGTGCTTTAGACCGGTCATTAATAAGGAAAATGTAGACATAATGGGAAAAGTCATCAGTAAACGTAATGAAGCAATCAAAACCATCTACTGATGTCACTGGGAAGGGTCTACAGATATCCGTATGGATTAACTTAAGTATTTCCGTACTCCTAGTGGCCCATTTCTTAATTGTTTTAGTGATTTGCCTTTGATACAGTCTAAGCAGGGATTTTCCTCAGTGAAATCTAATGGTTGAAGTATCTCATCTTTAATGAGACGCTCCATCCTCCCCTTCGAAACGTGGCCTAAACGACAGTACCATAGTTTCGATGAGATCTCATTTATCTTAACATGATTAGCAACATCACACAAAGTCATTGCAGATTCATCAAGAGAGAGCAAATAAAGTTTGCCTCGCTTAAAAGCAAGGCCCACAACCTCATTATTAAACTTAATAAAACATTTAATGTCTCCAAAATTAACTCTAAAGCCATGTTCCGTTAAACAAGCAATGAAAATAAGGTTCCTTTTGACGGATGGAACATAAAGAACATTATGTAATAATAGCTTGAAGCCTCCTTCTAGAACTAAAGGAAGATCTCTAATGGCCTCGACATGAAGTTCATTACCATCTGCCACTCTAAGACTTCACCCTCCCTTTGTGATAGTCCTCATGGAACGCAATTCTTAAAATAAATTAGTGACGTGCACAGTTGCACCTGAGTCAATCCACCAAGAACCAGAGGCATAATTCACATAGAGTGCATCATCAACATAAGAGATAATATCAATAATAACGTTACCATGCTTAGTAAGCCACTTCTTAAAGCCATTATACTGTTTCTGCATGTGCCTAGTCCTTTTACAAAGCTTGCACATTACATCATTGGATGTAGACGTGCCAAATCCAGATGGAGCACCTTGGGGTGGCTTAAATTTTCCCTTAGGCTTAGGCTTAGGCTTAGGCTTGCCAGTCTTAGGTCTTTTGTTGGATTCGCCTACATAAGTTTCATCAACCTTCCTCTTTCCCTTATCAGACTCAGTGAGGAAGGCATGTTCCTTTTGCCTTTCTGCCTTTTGACGCTCCTCCTCCTCCATGGAGTGGGAAATGAGTTCGGCAATGGACCATTTGTCCTTCTGAGTATTGTAGTTGATCTTAAATGGACCGTAATCCGGTGACAAGGAACTCATGATGAAATGGACTAGAAAGCCATCGGAGATAGCCATGTCCATACTCTTCAATTGTGCTGCCATGTTGGTCATAGACATGATGTGCTCTCACACACTCCCCTTCTCGTCGTAACGAGAGGTGAGCATCCTCATGATGAGAACACTGGCATAAGTCTTAGATGAGCCTTTAAAATTTTGCTCAACATTAGTCATGTACCTCCTGGCATTGTCAACATCAGAAATACCACCTCTGATGCCAGGGGATATAGAGTTCTTAATGACCAGTAAACTCATGCGATTCGCCTTTTTCCATTTCTCCGCCTTCTCCTCATATGCCTTCTTAATTGCATTAGCAGCACTAGCGGGAGGGGGAATGGGTGCATCCTCGCGTAAGGCAACATCATAATCAAGTAGCCCAAGGGTGATGTTCACCCTCTCCTTCAATTCCTAGAAGTTAGTGCCATTCAGTTGCTCAATGCTGTTTATTTGAGCAACGACGTCATTAACAGCTGAAATTAACGACAAATCATTAGTAAACAGCGAAAAATGTACATAATTAACCCTACGTTGGTCTGGTTAATCATGCACAAGAAAAATTATTTTACTTCATAATTTTGTTGGGCAAAATGAACCAAAATTTAAATTTGTCGTTAATAAGCCATAACTCCGTTGGGTCGAAGTGACGAAGGAAATAAATAAATATTCCAACTAAATTTCCCGTTGGTTTCATTTAGTTGGAAATTAATTCTAATGCAGAAATATAAATTTTACTTTAATTTATAGCATTAAGAAATGGCTTAAAAGAAATTAAATCTCAATATATAAATCATAAATTAATAATTATAGCTTAAAGAAATTAAATCTCAACACATAAAATATAAGGAAAAATTACACAAATTTAATGACATCATGATAAATTTACTATAATTTAAAAGCATCAAGAAATGGCTTAAAAGAATTAAATTTACTTATGGAAATTTAGTAAAGAAATACTGAAGAAAATTTAATTAAAGTAAATTTCGGCCTTGTGGCCCATTAGTTCCTTCGGCCTGTTACTATGCCCCGGCGTGTGCAGTAGCGTGGCCCAATACTTCCGCAAGCCCACATGCCGACGCCGTTCGATCCAAAATTGAGCGCCAGGATCGCATGAGATTCTCTCGCGAGAAATCGGCGCGGCACGGGCTAAACGACGTCCGTCGAGATACTATCCGACGGCCAGAGATTCACAGGCTCACAACAAAACTGGCAGGCAGTGTAACGCCCTGAAAATCGTCTTAATTAAAAATTATTGCGGGTAAATGAAAATACAAGAATACACTAGAAATTTTTGTTTGAGAAAAGAGTTTGAATAAAAATTTGAAATTTCCAATATTAAAAATCCCGAGTTTAAATCTTTAAATAAATACTTGGATGCTTTTATATTCCTAGGGTTTTGTCGGAGTATTTTAAGTATTTGAGTATTTATAATAATAAATTCTTTGTGTTTCGTGGTGGCATTTACTTCTGGTAACTTCCCCGTGATTTAATAAACTCTCTGAAATTTTCTTGGATTTTTCGGAGCTACAGAATTAATTTTAATGCTATAAAGATCACTAAAGTAATTAAATAAATATAAATAAATTCCTTTTTCTTTCCTCTGTTCGGGTCGTTTCTGATTCAGTCCTTTGAAGTCTCTCCGTTCATCATGAACTCTGACTCTCTTTTCTTTTAAGGTTTTGTGTCGTTCTCAGAAATCTAAAGTCACATCGAAAATCTAAATTCGAAGTTACCGGATTTATTCATTTTTTGGAAACTCTAGAACTCTTTTGGACTCCCAATCCGAGATCATTTGTATTCGAAATATCTATATTTCCCTTTGAGATAAATCCCAGATATTTCCTTAAACCCCTTTTCGGTCAAAATAAATCCAAATCCCCAATCGTCTGAGATTTCTCCAAATTCTGGTCCCAATAAAACACCCTCGTCAATTCCATAATCCTGAAATATTTTATTCGGAATATTCTATTTCCTAGTTCCCGGAAAATCTCCTCCAGTTCCCAACCCGAAGAACAATCCGCTATATTATTCCCCAAATATTTCTCGAGAAAATATTCTCCATTCTTTGAATCTCACAAAATATTCTATTTCCTGGGTCCCATAAAATATTCTCGAAAACAAAACCAAAATATTCAAAATGTTTCCCTAAATTCCAATATTCCCAAAATTCCGAATATTTCTACAATTTTGATTCGAAAATATTCCTCAAAGTTATAAATTCCAATTTTCCAAATTTTGGAAATTTTCCCTGAAAACCCCTCTCCTTTCTTTCCTTTTTTTGCCATCCTTTCTCTTATTTTCCTTTCCTTTTTCTCTTGTTCTCTCTCTCCTGTTTATCTCCCTCCTGTGTCTCTCTCTCTGCGTCCAGCCAAGCTCCCGGCCCGAGTCCGCCGCGCCACGTCCCTCCCAGCTCCGGCCTGCTCGCCCTCGGCCTCAGCCCTGCCTCGGCCTGCTCGCCTCCTCGGCCCGTCGCCACCACCGCGCGCCACCCCGGCCGCCGCAGCCGCCGGCCCAGCCCAGCCAGCGCCGCCGCGCGCACGAATCTGCCACCGCCGAATCCGCGCACAGCTGCTGCCCCATATATATATATATATATATATATATATATATATATATATATATATATATATATATATATATCACGGCCGCCGCCCTAGAAGCCCTAGCAGCCACCGCCTCTTGCTCCGCAGCGCCGTCGCCCTACAGCTGTGCGCCATCGCCCTGCTGCCGCCATCTAGCGCCGCCCGCCGAGCCGCCCCATCCCCTGCACGCCGTCGCCCTGCCCCGTGCGCACCGAAGCTGCTGCCGATGTCGTCGCCCATCGTGGCCTTCACCGCACGCTGGTGAGCCCGGCCGAAGTTCCTTCCCCTGCTCATCGTCGTCGTCGTCTTTTCTTTGCCTCCTACTCCGTCAGCCGCTGCCGTCCATCGCTGCCGTCAGCACCTCCGCCCCAGCGCCATGCCCCGGTCGCTGCCAAGTCGTCCTCCACCGCCGCCGCCCTCGTCGTCGACCCGGCGCCGCTGCCTCTTCTTCTCCCAGCACCATCGCCCGTGCGCCATCACCGTCCTCTGTGCGCGCCGTCGCCTGGGGAGCTGCCGCCTGCCGACCGCCTCGGGAAGCCGCCACCTGCGCCTCCCCTCAGCCGTCGCCGCTGCCCCTGCATCTCGAGAGCGTCGTCGCCTCCGCCCCTGTTGCCGCTGTCGCCGACTGCCACAGCCGTCGCCTGCCGTCGCTGTCGTGTTCTGCACGCCGCCGCCCTGCTCTGATCTCCTGCGCCTCCTCCCGTCGCCGGTGAGCTCGAAGTCCGTCGCCATCTCCCCCTGTCCCTATTTCCGTCACCGCCATCGTCTGGTCGTCCGTCGCCGCCGTCTGTCGCCATCGTCACTGGGACTAGGCCGCACCTCTCCTGGCACGCCGCCGTCATCCGCATCGCCACCCAACGCCCACTGCCGGATGCCATCGCCGTGGCCGGCCGCGACGGCCAAGCGCTCCTCGCCCGTGTCCCCCTGACTAGCCGACCCCGGTCATCAGTACTCCTCCTCAGTGACAAACAGGTGGGCCCTTCAGTGTACAGTTCTCCAACAGGTCTCAGCTGTCCATCCTGTACGATCAAGATCTGGCCCATACCATCTTCATAAAGCCCATGATTAAACCTTATCTGTCCGAACGGTTCCAATTTAATCCGAGCCGTCGAGTTTCCCCAACCAGTGCCATCTCAGCCTTAATCGTCACATTGGCATCCACATCATCACCATCTTCCCCTGCCAACCCAGCTGGACACCGCTAGTGGGCCTTGCTATTGTACACAGCCAAAATAATTATTCTAATCGAAAATCGAGAGAATATTCCAGAGAATATTTCTTTTTCAATTCTTTTCGGATTTATTCCGAATTCAATATTCCGGAGGCCGTATCTTTTCCGTCTGAAGTCCGTTTCGACCCGTTCTTCTCCCTAAATTCATCTAAAATCATAATTTACTTATTTATGTATTTTTATATACTGTTTATTGGAGTTTCTTAGGATTTATTATCGTTTTGCGTGTAGTCACGTATATCACTGTTTCGGAAGATCGCGGAGTCTGCAGAAGAGTTCGGAAGATTATTTGAAGACGTTTTGCGATTGTAAGGCAAGTCACACGACAATCTCCTTGAGCATGTTGATCCCATTTGCGAAAGCTATGTTATTTTAAAGTTATTGCATGAAATGCTTTTGAATGTCATTATATGGGTATTTATTATCCTATGATCCTTGATATTTATGGCCATTTTGTTATTGCTATCTATACCTTGATACCTTGGGTGAATAATAATGACTAGCTGGATATTTAATTATTTATCTGGCTAGATTATTTAGGAGTTGCTTAGCCATGCCTAGAAACTATAGTGACATTTTATGTGGAAAATTATTCATTCATTCTGATTAATTAATAGATACTGGCCATATTTTCACAACAGTGAGTCGTGGTTGGTTAATTAATTGTGTCAACTAAAACTTGATGAATGGTGGGTTGTGAGCACCAGGTTGGAATGTTGCTAGTGGTGCTAATGACAGTTAAGGACCAGTCCGCGGACTATTTGTTGCGAAGCAACACTCGTGCTAACCACAAACTAGTATGGGATAGCAGGAGTTTGAAGTGTGTCGAGTTCAATAGGAGGCACCAGGGCGTGTTTGTGGCTGGAATAAGTCCACACATGGCAATGACAATAAGACCATGCTTCGGGCATCGGACCGTCTTGCGAGAAGGCATTGATCACCTCTACCGGAGACCGGAGGTTCGGCGAGAGGCTCTCCTATTGTGCGAGCTACATGGATAATCCTATCACCACTCCTTTCCGAGATACCATGGTGGTATTTAGGGGCACAGTGATGTGCTGTGGAGTTGTGTCTTGTGGGTACATTGGTACACCTCTGGCCAGAGTAAAACTATTCGAATAGCCGTGCTCGCGGTTAATGAGCGGCCTAGCAATGTTTTCTGTGATTAGTCTCACACTATTTAATAATAATGAAAAATGATGGAATTGATAGCTCCTGTTTGGAGAGTTATGGTTTGGGCCTGGACTGTGTTGGAGCGTTGTTCAAAGATGAATTTAATGTTGATATTAATTAAACTATACGGTTTTCAATGGTTTTAAAGTGCAAATATTTTAAATGCTATTTTATGCAAATGAGCCATACTATGCCTTTTCTTTGGTATCCTGTTGCATTACATTGCATTCCCTAGTGTGGCTTGTTGAGTATGGTGGGTGGTACTCAGTCTTGCATTATTGCAAATTTTTAGAGTGAAGCTTTGCAAGAAGGAGAAGTTTGGTGTTTGGCTTATACCCTAGTTGAGCTGCCTGTGGTCTGGAGCTGAAGCTACGCTAGTTGCCGTTCCACTGCTATTTCTTCTGTGTGCCTCTGTTGTAAGTATTTATCGTTATTTTGTATTTGGTTATGTTTATCAAATTGTCAATTTGTGTACCTCGGCTGATTCCTGGACGAGGATTTATTGCACAAATTAGCTTTAGAAATTCTGGTGAATTTCTGGGCGTGACAGGCGGTGAGCCAAAACCCTAATCCCCATTCCAATCCTCTCCTCCTCCTGATCTCCACGCGTGAGAAAAGTGGCGACGCCGACGCCGAGCGAAGCAGCAATGGCGGCGGCCATGGCGAGCGGCAGTCTTAGGCTGCGTGCCGTGGTGTCCCTTGCCGCCGTCGCGCTAGTTCTCCTCCATGGCGCGGCGCATGGCCGCGCCGGGTGAGCCTCGGCCCCGCGCGGCCGAGGAGGCAAGGCACGGGACCAGTCCAGCACGGCGGCAAGGCGGGAATGATGAGGTCACACGGAGGCGAGTTCGTGGCGGAGCTCGAGGCGTGGACCAGACGTGAAGACGACGAGGTCGCACGGAGGAGGGACGAGTTGACATCCCGCGGCGCAACTTCGGCGAGGAGGACCTCCGGTAAGTCCGACTTAATCCCGCCCCACATTAATTTGGGATTTCTTGACTTGGGATTTAGGGAAAAAAATGACATTTGACTTCTCAATCTTGGGGAGAAAAAATTAGGGTTTCGGCTGAAGGGGATTTTGGGGGTTTTAATTTTCTTAGCCTAAATTTGGTTCCCCTCCTTCTAATTGCTGCCCAAACCAAAGCCGATTAGTCACAGCCATGGCCTTAGGGCTTCAACCGGGATGATGGACATATGTGGTGGCTAAGGATGGCTCTGATACCACAATCTTAGTTCTTAGGATTACTCTAATCCTTAGCCTACACATAATCACCTTAAATTATTGCAAAATTAGGTGAAATCACTGACCGGTTGAGGTGGAGCCTATCAGTGCCGTAGTGGTTGTGATTGTCGGTCGTAGAGTAGCAGCCCATTGGTCAGCTTGTGGGTGACGTCGTCCCTCCGGCCGCCACCTTCACTGGCCAATGATGGAGAAGGAGATCGTCCTTCGGTCTCCTTCCAACGGGCTTAAGATCGGCTAGGGTTTTTAGGGGTTGCCTTAGCATGTGATAGATGGATTGCTATTCATGTGTCGTAGCCCCTTTTATTTTGTGCTGGAGGAGATCGGGGGCGATTCCGTTAGAGAGAAAATGTGGGGACCGTTCAGAGGGGGTCCAAACGTCTCACAACACACGTAACCGCCTAGGAAGTTCAGTTACGCATAGCTGCAACTTCTCCCTGAACGGCTGGAGGCCAAAATATGCAAGACTGAGTACACAAGTACTCCGCAAGCCATGCAGGGAAACATATAGTGATGCAGGATATAACAAAGGAGGGAACTGGTTTAACTCTAAACCTTATTAGTAGTTCACAAACATCCCAATTTATAAACAAATTTAGTTTTAAAGGGTTTAATATTACATGTCGTCATCTCTCAATTTAAACCATTATCACAATTCTACTCATGCCATTACTCTGGATTCACCCATAGACATATCTCCATTAACCGGGAGCATGGCGTATTTGAATACCAAACGACTCTGTAGCGTCTACCTAGCTTTACCCGCACGATACCCACAGCTAGCCAAGCTGAAGATAACCAAGTGTAGTACCACCCCAAGCTCAACTCTATTCTGCCTAGTAGGTTATAGGATAAGGCGCCTGTTGGCCTCAACTTGGCCTTCGCGAGGGTGTGCACCAAACCGACGACTCGTCCACCCACTATTGCACGACTAGGAGGAGCACGCAGTCCTCAAAGACCACAAAGGGCACCGCAACACCCACACTCATATAATCAAATAATCTTACATCACTCAGTGGCCATTACACACGTTAAAGCCTAAAATGCCAATACATTGAAAGGCTGCAGAAGTTCAATTCACTAGAGCAGTACACACTGGGTTCGAATACCTCGATCGTGCGGATGGGCACTAACTATGTCACTTATACTGGCACAAGGGGGTTATGTCCTTAAAACTTTAAATATATCATATACTGCCAAAACTATCACATAAAATAACAATTTCATATAATATTCAACATGTTTATAATAAGTTGGATTAACCTAGAGTTATCAAAGATAAATATTAGGCTCAACTCAAGGCATGGCATTACATTTATAACAATATCAAATAAAAGGTGTTATCTATTTCGAAATACTTTAGAAAATTAACTCATGCATCCTATTTAAGTACTTCAAGGTAGTACTCTACCCAAAATATGACCTAGCTCCAGATCGGGTTCAATTATTGTTCAAAGGATGCATGACTTGCCTTCGGGATCGGCCTAGTCGTACCAATCGTCTCCTCCTACGATTGCGTAGGCATATGCGTCAGCTGCGGACTCGGACTCCTCGATTGGATCTGCTGCGGTAGAATCTAATGATACACAAATAAAATAAATAAGCAAATAACTCCAAATAAATGCTAAAAATTCAAAAAGTGCACAGGATATTAAAAGAGGAATTATGGAAGAAATTTGGGGATTTTTCGAAGTTGCGTTCAACGGAAACCCTAGAGCTAGAATTAGGGTTTCGTCAATGGATGCTCGGATCGCAATGAAACTGGCATAGATGGATTCAGAATAATTCAAGGAGTCGGGAAAAGGTCTTGGATTTTTTTTCTGAGGTCAAACGGTCACTGAACCAGTCAAACCAGGTAATTAAATGATTTTTGGATTTATTTTTCTAAAGGAAAAACAGAAATGGTCGGTTTTCTGCGGTTAACAGGAGGCGGTAGCGGTTCAGGGCTGCCGGCGGCGAGGGACGCCGAGGAGCGGTGAAGTAGGCCGGTTCCGGGGTCCTAAGCTGAGGTGACTCCATTCCTGGTCTAACTATGGCTGGGAAGGCAATCGCAAGGTTAGCGTCGACGACCGAATCGTGGCGGTGGCTGCAGACCACGGTGGCGGCGCTCCGGCGAGCTGGCGGTGGGGCGAGGTGGTATAGAAGCATCAGTGTGCCATGGGGAAGCTGACGGTGGAGGTGGCTTGAGCAAGGAATGCCTGAGACGGCACCGATGTCGTTCCGGTGGCAGAGCGGTGGTGGAAGGAGAGGGGTAAGAGGCTCCTGGACTTAGGGAAGACAATGGATACCTCAATTTTGGGAAACAGGCAACGATGGTATCGAATTTTCAGGATTGAGCAGAGGTGGCCAAAGCTAGCAATCTGAAAGAGTACGCGTAGGCTATGATAGCAGAAAACAAAACTTTTCTACCGTGCACACCAGGACATCATGCGAGAGAGGCATCATGAATCATTACCACTAAACGTGCAGTGCAGCGGAAGAAGGGTTGGAGAAGCCGGTCCAACCATGCGCGCGTCGAGGTAGTAGTGGAAGTAGTCGATCTCCATGAACAGACCGCGATCAACCACACCACGAGCAGATCTAATAAGCGTCGATGCCGATCAACACCGCAACGAGCAGCGCCTCCACCAGTATCCACACGTCCGGGGCTGGAACGCCGATTGCGAGTGTACTAGCACTCATGAGCGGCTAGGGTTTGACTCGGGAGGTGGCGGCTAGGGTTTGGCTCGAGGTCAACCGAAAACGTGAATCTCCTCGGCCTCTCGCCTCCCTATATATAGACCTCCTCACTTGGGCCTCGTGGACCGAGACCCAATAAGAGTCTACTCAGATCTCTATCCGAATCGAGCCCATATTCGAATCACATTCGAATAAGTGTTCCAACCCATTAAGCGTGCAACCCTGTAGGTTCACGTATATTTTGTCGTGACCCAGAAACGCCTTTCTAGTCACCCTGTTAATAGTGGCCTCTAGCAAGGCATATTACCCCCAAAATATACGTAAAGATCATATCGGCTGAACCTGTAATGTCCTCATGTACAAATCCCTTTGCCTGATGATATCGATTGAGCTCAAGGCGAGACTTGTGTCATCCTCTTAATAGCTCAATCACTCTCTCGATCCTGTGATGGATTACAAACTTGTGATTGACACCTCAATCACCCTAGCATGGCCATGCACTTCCATAATCCATTACATCGAGGGGCCCAGAGATATCTCTCCCATAAGGAGGGGCAAATTCTATCTTGATCATTCACATCCCACTACATGTTTCATAGTAAATCCGAAGACTACTTTTATGACTACCCAGTTACGGAATAGTGTTTAGTAGTACCAAAATAAGCTACTATGTATGTTGGAAACCATGATGATCTCAAGTCTAAGGACTCTACATAAACACTACTTGAGACTAACTGATTACATATGAAATCTCTGCAGTATCTCATGGCGGGTCTATCCAACATATGTTCACTAACATATGTCCATATTATCGATTTGGTATCTCTATACCATGATCCATGAGACATGATCATCAATCAATACATATGCTGATGTTAGAATCATATTTGTTCCTCATATAATATATGATCATGGATCATTTAGAAATAGCAACATTTGACATTAAGAGTCTCATGAATAAGTCACGTACTCATTG
Organism: Oryza meyeriana var. granulata; assembly: GCA_003991445.1. Taxonomy (NCBI): domain Eukaryota; kingdom Viridiplantae; phylum Streptophyta; class Magnoliopsida; order Poales; family Poaceae; genus Oryza; species Oryza meyeriana. The sequence continues at coordinate 202,632 of RYFJ01003278.1, forward strand.
ATCAATAATGATAATGTCTATTTCAAGGAACAAATCAATACATTATAAACATAGCATGTGAAATATATATATATATATATATATATATATATATATATATATATAAAACATCTCCATGTTGCCTCTAGGGCATATCACTAACACAATCTTCTCTGTTTGACTCCAACGGCGGTGAACGGCGTAGCAAGGGCCGGGGCGGCTTTAGGGAGATGGGAGAGGAGGTGGAGGCCGTCCCGTTTGCTGTTGGTGTTGGCCGATGAGGGAGTTTGCAAGGAGAGATAGAGGAAAAGACAGAGACGGTGGCGGTGTTGGCGAGCTCGAGCTGTGCTTGGCTAGTTGAGGCCGAGCTCAAGCTGCGGTTGGACACTGGAGAAGCTCTGGAAGGACGAGCAGAAAGATGACGGGTGGATAGAGTGGAGACATGAAGCAGCCGCGTGTACAACGATTGGCAGCGGCGGCCAGCGCTCACATGCATGAACGCGAAGCAGAGACTGAGGAGACAAAAAAAAAGAGGTGGTTGGGAGTTGGGCCGGTCTGGGCTGGCAGGCCAGAAGAAGAGAGATAAGAGAAAGAAAGAAAAAGGTGAATCGGGCTGAGGGAAAATGGATCGACGACGAGTGGAAGAAAAATGGGCCGATGACCTGAGAACAACGCAGACTCGTTCGTGAGGATTTAGGGTGACGGATGAATAGATTGATGGATGGATTGCATTTCTGAGAAAATAGAAAATAAAAAGAAAAAGAAAACAAAGAAGCAATTACGACAAACGAAGAACGACATTTTAAAATTGAACGAAACAATAAACTCAATGTGGATTTTTGAAAAGGTTTTAAAATTTAGTCATTTTTAGGGCTGTTGCAGACCTACCCTCCTTAAAAGAATGTCGTCCCCGAGATTCATCAAACTGTTGAACAGGTGCGGGTACTCCTTTTCCAATTCAAATTCTCTTTCCCAAGTCGCTTCATCCTCTGTATGATTTTTCCACTGTACCCGGCAGAACTTAATACTTCTATTCCGTAACCTCTGTTCAGTCGTCTCGAGAATTCTCTCAGGTTCTTCTTTGTAAGTCAAGTCAGTTTAGAGTGTGATGCTTTGCAAAGGTACATATTCTATTGATTTCCGCAAGCACTTTTTTAGTTGTGAAACATGAAAAACAGGATGAACTCCAGTTAATTCCTCAGGCAACTGCAGTTGATATGACACTTCTCCTCTTCTCTTCAAGATCTGATATGGTCCGATGTACCGAGGAGATAACTTTCCTTTCATCTGAAACTTTTGTACTGCTTTAAGTGGACTCACTTTTAAATAAACAAAGTCTCCAGTTTTAAAACTCAAGTCTCTTCTTCGATTGTCACTGTAACTCTTCTATCTGGTTTGTGCAGCTTTAAGCTTCTCCCTGATAATTCTGACATGAGCTTCAGCATCATGTGCAAGTTGTGGCCCTATCAACTGACCTTCTCCAGTTTCTATCCAATTAAGCAGAGTTCTGCATCTTCTACCATACAGAGCTTCAAATGGTGACATTTCTAAGCTGGATTGATAGCTGTTATTATATGAAAACTGCGCAAATGGTAAACAAATATCCCAAGCTGATCCATAGACCAAAGCACATGCCCTTAACATATCTTCTAATATTTGATTCACTCGCTCTGTTTGTCCTCCAGTTTGTGGGTGATATGCTAAACTAAACCCTAATTTTGTACCCATCAACTCTTGAAAAGTCTTCTAAAATCTTGATACAAACTGTGATCCTCTATCAGATACTATTCTCTTTGGGACTCCATGCAAGATAACAATTCTTGTCAAATACAATTCAGCCAATTTATCTCCTCCATAAGTCTGCTTAACTGGTAAGAAATGTGCTACTTTAGTTAATCCGTCAACTATAACCCATATAGCATCATAGTCATTTTTAATCTTCGGCAACCCTGTTATAAAATCCATTCCTATTTCATCCCACTTCCATATAAGACAAGGTAATGATTGCATTAATCCTGCAGGTCGCTGATGATCAACCTTAACCTTCTGACACACTTCACACAGGTTCACATGTTCTACAATCTCTCGCTTCATATCAGTCCACCGAAAAAGTTTTCTTCATATCTTGATACATCTTTGTGCTTCCAGGATGAATTGAAAACAATGAATCATGTAATTCCTGTAGTATTAGATCCTTGATTTCTTTCTTATTAGGAACACATATCCTTCCTTGGAATTTCAAAACTCCATTACTATCTTCCGTAAAACCTGGTGCCTTATTTTCCTGAAGATCTTTCTTAATCTTCTGGATTTGTGGATCTTCCTGTTGTACCTTCTTTATCTCATCTTCTAAAGTTGGCTTCACATCCATAGTACAAATACTGGATTGATCAATAAACTCTAACCTTAACTGGCAGATTTCCTTCAGTAATGGCTCTGAGCACTCTTGGACCATTGCATTGTTGCAATATGCCTTTCGACTTAAGGCATCAGCTACCACATTTGCTTTCCCTGGATGATACTAAATATCCAAATCATAGTCCTTTATCAACTCTAACCATCTTTGCTGCCTTAAGTTCAAGTCAGGTTGAGTGAATATATACTTCAAACTCTTATGATCTGTGAACATTTTACACTTGTTTTCAATTAAATAGTGTCTCCAAATCTTCAGTGCATGCACAATTGCTGCTAACTCAAGATCATGTGTCAGATAATTCTGCTCATGCGGTCGTAGTTGACGAGAGGCATAGGCTACCACTCTTCCTTCTTGCATCAAAACACAACCAATTCCTTGATGACTAGCATCACAATATACTTGAAAATCCTTCTTGTTGTCAGGCAAAGCTAACACTGGTGCGGTCGTCAGCCTTGTTTTAAGTTCCTGGAAACTCTTCTCACATTTATTTGTCCATTCAAATGGCACATCTTTCTTCAAAAGGTTAGTGAAAGGTCTTGCTATCTTAGAAAAACCTTTGATGAAGCGCCGATAATATCCTGCCATTCCCAAGAAACTCCGGATATCCTTCACTGTCTGCGGTTGTTTCCATTCTGATATAGCCTTAACTTTCTCTAGGTCTACTTTCATTCCTTCTACAGTGATGATATGGCCCAGAAATTGTACTTCTTTCATCCAGAACTCACACTTAGAGAACTTGGCATACAACTTTTGTTCCCTTAATCTTTCTAAAACTAGCCTCAAATGTTCTTCATGTTCTTCTTCACTTCATGAATATATAAGGACATCATCTATAGAGACTACCACAAACTTGTCAAGGTAATCCATATAGGTCTTGTTCATCAATCCCATGAAAACTGTAGGTGCATTGGTTACTCCAAATGGCATCACAGTAAACTCATATAACCCATATCTCATAATAAATGTAGTCTTCGGTATGTCCTCTTCTCTAACTCTTAACTGATGGTATCCTGATCTCAGATCAATCTTCGAAAACACCTTAACTCCCTTTAGTTGATCAAACAAATCATCAATTCTTGGTAGTGGATACTTGTTCTTGATAGTTGCTTCATTAAGTGCTCGATAATCCACACACATCCTCAATGTACCATCTTTTTTCTTGGCAAATAGCACTGGGGCAGCCCATTTTGACACACTTGGTCTTATGAAACCTTTCCCTTCCAGCTCATCAATCTGCTTCTTCAACTCCTTTAACTCGCATGCAGCCATACGGTACATTGTCTTTGCAATGGGTTTGGTTCCTGGCTTCAGCTTGATGGAGAACTCTACTTCTCTTTCAGGTGGCATTCCTAGCAACTCTGTTGGAAATACATCTAGGAACTCATTAACTACTGGTACATTCTCAACTCCTACAACCATGGTGTTTAGTGACTGTGGCTATGGTGGCAACAAGGGTCTCTTAGCTCTGAACTCTACTTTCTTCCCATCAGTATTGATCAAACTGATGATCTTATTCTCACAATCCATCTTTCCCTTATACTTATGCAACCAATCCATTTCCAATATAACATCCAATCCTTGCATTTCCAGTAGCATAAGGTCTGCTAAAAATGTAACTCCTTCTATCTGAATTTCTATATTAGGGCACTTAAACTGGGATTTCATGTCTAATCCAAGGGCATGGATCATATGGGTATTATTTAAAGCTACTAGGCTCAAACCACACTTCTTAACCAAAACCAAAGAAATAAAAGAATGTGTAGCACCCGGATCGAATAAAACCAAAGCAGGCTCTGAGTTAACAAGAAAAATACCAAGCATAATGTCTGTAGCTCCAGTGGCATCCTTGGCTGAAACATGATTGACCCTTCCCTGAATGGCTCCAGGGTTAGGTCGTCCTCGTCCTGCAACAGCTCCAACTTGTCCTCCACAGTTTGGCACTACTCCTCCACGATTGGGCACTCCAGCTCCATGTCCTGCCACGTTCTGATTCTATGGCACAGCACGTGGCATGGCACTCTAGGCTCTTGCTCTGACTTGTGCAACATCCATCGGAAAATTTCTCCAGGGGCAGTTTGGACGGATGTGTCCCACCAGCTTGCAATGATAACATTCCTTTGGAAAATTACTTGCTGGATACTGATTTCCACCATGGTACTGCTGTCTCTGTGGCATTGGAGGCCTTGGCATCTGTGGTGGGAAACGCCAAGGTGGTACTGCTGGCATCATCATCCTTGGTCTTGGGGCACTTGAAGAAGGCTTCATCTGCTGTGGAGCTTTGCGCTTGCGGCTTTCCTCCAATTCTCTTTTCCTACACTCAATCAACAGGACCTTGTTGAGTAATTTAGACATATCCTTATAGTCCACACCAGCAAGCTTGTACTTGATTGGTTCATCCAAGCCTTCGACAAACCACACCATCTTCTTCTTCTCTGTGTTTACATCATCAGGAGAATAGCGAGCAAGGCGCTGGAACTCATCATGATATTCTACAATTGGCTTCCCATTCTGAGTGTGGTTTCTGAACTCCTTCATCTTTGCTACAATCAGACCTTCTGGAATGTGCACCTTCCTGAACTCCTCTGAGAATTCCTTCCATGTGATAGTTTCCTTGTCAGGATGAATAGCTTAGAAATTAATCCACCATACTGCAGCTGGACCACTAAGCTGATGAGAAGCATACAGAACCTTCTCTCGATCAGTGCATTGAACTGTGTTCAACTTCCTCTCAACATCCATCAGCTAGTCATCTGCTGCTAATGGTTCTGGGGTTGAAGAAAATGTCGGTGGCTTGGTCCTCTGAAAATCTATTCACTTGGATCCCATGGTTGATCCCTCAGCTATGGCGGCGCCTGGTTGAGGCATCCTACTGATAACTTGTTCAAAAAGTCTACTGTAGTTCTGATCCATCATCTGCATCACCCTTGCAAGATCAACTGGATGTTCTGGCGGTTGCTCACCCACACTGCCATTTCTATTTGTTCCTGATATCTTGTTTCTTTACTTAGGCCTGTAACAGGTTTTTCATTATAAAACGTTAGTTAAGGTGTAAAAAGGAAAGACTAAATAGACTTAGACTGGAATAGCATGAAATAAAGAAGCAATGAAATAACAAAGAAAGATGGACAGAATCATGTTTAGGGTTTTTCTTATAAAAATTGAGAAACACAATAGCACATCAAGTGCCACATAACCCCAAAAGGTTACATGAAACAACACGATGGCCCTTTCGCAAATACAAAACATGACTCCACATTCTACCGGATGGACGAACCATCGACTGACACAGGTCAACATACACTAGCGTCAACCATAACTTAACGAAGATATCGAACTTCAACGCTCCTCTCCAAAGCAACTTCACTCCCGAGTTCTTCGAATCATGTCTATTACACCCTGACCAACTAACCGAACCTTGAATAGGGTGAGGAAAAGATCAACTAAAACTTTTCAAAATCAGATTAAGGAAAGAAGAAAGAAATAGATAGGAAAACAGATCAAGGCGGAAGAGAGTCAATTAGAAGAATAACCCATTTTTGCAATTCTTTTCAAGTTTCAAGATAGATTTTCAAACACTTCCTAACCAACTTAGGTCAACCTACAATCAAGCCTGCTCTGATACCACTCCTCTGGGGACCGTTCAGAGGGGGTCCAAACGTCCCACAACACACGTAACCGCCCAGGAAGTTCCGTTACGCATAGAATGATACAGAAACAGAACTTCGACGGCTTCCTCGACTTCACCTGCAACTTCTCCCTGAACAGCTGGAGGCCAAAATATGCAAGACTGAGTACACAAGTACTCCGCAAGCCATGCAGGGAAACATATAGTGATGCAGGATATAACAAATGAGGGAACTGATTTAACTCTAAATCTTATCAGTAGTTCACAAACATCCCAATTTATAAACAAATTTAGTTTTAAAGGGTTTAATATTACATGTCGTCATCTCTCAATTTAAACCATTATCACAATTCTACTCATGCCATTACTCTGGATTCACCCATAGACATATCTCCATTAACCGGGAGCACGGCGTATTCGAATACCAAACGACTCTGCAGCGTCTACCCAGCTTTACCCGCACGATACCTACAGCTAGCCAAGCTGAAGATAACCAAGTGTAGTACTGCCCCAAGCTCATCTCTGTTCTGCCTAGCAGGTTATAGGACAAGGCGCCTGTTGGCCTCAACTTGGCCTTCGCGAGGGTATGCACCAACCCGACGACTCGTCCACCCACTATTGCACAACTAGGAGGAGCACGCAGTCCTCAAAGACCGCAAAGGGCACCGCAGCACCCACACTCATATAATCAAATAATCTTACATCACTCAGTGGCCATTACACACGTTAAAGCCTAAAATGCCAATACACTGAAAGGCTGCAGAAGTTTAATTCACTAGAGCAGTACACACTAGGTCCGAATACCTCGATCGTGCGGATGGGCACTAACTATGTCACTTATACTGGCACAAGGGGGTTATGTCCTTAAAACTTTAAATATATCATATACTTCCAAAACTATCACATAAAATAACAATTTCATATAATATTCAACATGTTCATAATAAACAGGATTAACCTAGAGTTATCAAAGATATATATTAGGCTCAACTCAAGGCACGGCATTACATTTATAACAATATCAAATAAAAGGTGTTATCTATTTCGAAATACTTTAGAAAATTAACTTATGCATCCTATTTAAGTACTTCAAGGTAGTACTCTACCCAAAATATGACCTAGCTCCAGATCAGGTTCAATTATTGTTCAAAGGATGCATGACTTGCCTTCGGGATCAGCGTAGTCGTACCAATGTCTCCTCCTACGACTGCGTAGGCGTATGCATCAGCTGCGGACTCGGACTCCTCGATTGGATCTGCTGCGGTGGAATCAATCGATACACAAATAAAATAAATAAGAGAATAACTCCAAATAAATGCTAAAAATTCAGAAAGTGCACAGGATATTAAAAAAGGAATTATGGAAGAAATTTGGGATTTTTCTAAAGTCACGTCGAGCGGAAACCCTAGAGCCAGAATTAGGGTTTCGTTAATGAATGCTCGGATCGCGATGAAACTGGCACATATGGATTCGGAATAATTCAAGGAGGCGGGAAAAGGTCTCGGATTTTTGTTCTGAGGTTAAACGGTCACTGAACCAGTCAAACCAGGTAATTAAATGATTTTTGGATTTATTTTTCTAAAAGAAAAACAGAAATGGTCCGTTTTTTGCGGTTAACAGGAGACGGCAGCAGTTAATGGCTGCCGGCGGCGAGGGACGCCGAGGGGCGGTGAAGTAGGGCTGGTTCTAGGGTCTAGAGGCTGAGGTGACTCCATTCCCGAGGTCTACTATGCCTGGGGAGGCGGTGGCAAGGCCGGCGTCGACGGCCGGATCGTGGCGGCGGCGGCAAACCACGGTGGTAGTGCTCCGGTGAGCTGGCGGCAGGGCGAGGCGGTATAGAAGCATCAGTGTACCATGGGGAAGCTGACGGTGGAGGTGGCTTGAGCTAGGAATGCCTGAGGCGGCGGCGTGCCGTGCATCCAACGGCGGCTAGGAAAGGGACGGCACCGACGTCGTTCCGATGGCAGAGCGGCGGTGGAAGGAGAGGAGTAAGAGGCTCCTGGACTTGGGGAAGACGATGGATACCTCAATTTTGGGGAACAGGCAACGATGGTATCGAATTTTCAGGATTGAGCGGAGGTGGCCGAAGTTAGCAATCTTCTCTGTTTGACTCCGACGGCAGTGAACGGCGTAGCAGGGGCCGGGGCGGCTTCAAGGAGATGGGAGAGGAGGTGGAGGCCATCCTGTTTGCTATTGGTGTCGGCCGATGAGGGAGTTTGCAGGGAGAGATAGAGGAGAAGACAAAGACGGCGGCGGTGTTGGCAAGCTCGAGCTGTGCTTGGCTAGTTGAGGCTGAGCTCAAGCTGTGGTTGGACACTAGAGAAGCTCTAGAAGGACGAGCAGAGAGACGACGCGTGGATAGAGTGGAGACATGAAGCAGCCGCGTGTACAGCGATCGGCAGCGGCGGCCAGCGCTCACACGCATGAACACGAAGCAGAGACAGAGGAGACAAAGAAAAAAGAGGCCGTTGGGAGTTGGGCCGGCCTAGGCTGGCAGGCTAGAAGAAGAGAGAAAAGAGAAAGAAAGAAAAAGGTGAATTGGGCCGAGGGAAAATGGATCAACGACGAGCGGAAGAAAAATGGGCCGATGACCCGAGAACAACGCAGACTCGTTCGTGAGGATTTAGGGTGACGGATGAATGGATTGATGGATGGATTGCATTTCTGAGAAAATAGAAAATAAAAAGGAAACGAAGAAGCAATTACGACGAACAAAGAATGACATTTTAAAATTGAACGAAACGATAAACTCGACGTGGATTTTTGAAAATACACAAAAATAAAAATGGTTTTAAAATTTAGTCATTTTTAGGGCTGTTACAGAAAACAGCGCTACCGATCATCGCGTGTGTGTGTGGAACTCGTTCCACATTTATTACCGACGTGTGGGAGTGGGTGAGCCGAGCCCACACGCCATGCCCTAGCTCGGTGGCCATTAGATCAACCAATAGTATATAGTACCTTCAGTTAGATATCATTAGGAGGGAGATGTAAATTTGTCCCATAACCTCGAGTCTTTTTATTTATTTTGGGCTCATTGACCGTATAGCTGTTGGTAGAGATCAGAGATGTGAACCATTTCCATTATCTAAAAACGTAAGTGTTATATAGTTCAATTCATAGAAAGGATCCATAGCGAGAACGGTGTGTAGCCACATATTAGCATCTGAAAGGCAAGCCACCTATAAGAATTATGCATTTTTCTCCTTTTAAAAAACTTTAAATAGACCATTCAAACACCGTATATGAGAAATAGACCTAAAGGTCAGCCTCATTACAAGCATATAACAAGTTGACCCCAAGTACATACCTTGGGCATTCATGGTAGCTCGGCTACCATGGATGCTGACATAGCTAGTGGGTCTACACCGGACTCGTTAATGCTAAGCGGTGACCAACGATCGCTTTATTGGCATCAACCTTTTGCACCATGGCGCCAAATAGCCCTTGGAGGTACGGCGAGTGTGTGGAGGGCTTTGGTGTTGGGCTCCTACACTTTGTCGCCAATTATGTCCTAGTGATAGCATGACCTATAGGATCAAATCACAAGAACCAAGCCTACCAGAGGGGGGGTGAATGGTAGAAACACCAAAAACCAAAATCTATTGCGGAATAAAAGAAACCCTCTAACTTGGATGGAGTCTGCCGGTCGAACTGATCCTGTTGTGCTGGTTTGACCTCCATAGATACGCCGGTTAAACCATTGCCGTGCCACCGATCTGATCGCCGTTCACCCACCGGTCTAACCGCCGCTCTTCTGTCGGTTGGACCGTCGGGATTTAGAAAGAAACACACCAAAGATACTCTTCAAAGTAGATCGGCTTTATTGCATCAAAATGTGTTTACAAAGTGCAACTACAGCACTCCTCTCTCAACTTTCGTCCACAAGACGCGGCTCTAGACAAAACCCTAATTTTCTCTTCTCAAAAACTCGTCTCTCTAGAGCCTCGACCCCTCTACTATTTTATACCCACGGGTGGCTGCACAAAAGCCACGAATCCAACTAGATTTAGGACTCCTATTCCCTTAGGAAACCTTTCCTACATATATACAAGTTATCCCTTTACAATTCGAACTCAAACTCTTCAATCTTAGACTCCTATCCAAAATTGACTCCTCTTTCCATACGCACACAATTTCTCTTGTATATCATATGGAACCTTCACCTCCACATGCATTGATCTCTAGCCTTTAGTATCCCGCGTGATCCCCTGACCTTCCGGACGTCAACTTCTCCCAAGTCGACTCCTGATCCATCACCGGCAATACTCCCGAAGCCTCAAGACTCACCTACACATGCAAAAACAAAAAACCATATCTGAGAACAAGTTCTTTTCCAACTTGACTCACATTAGCACACGAACAGTATATTATACGCATATGAATAGATTTTAAGTCATAAACATTAATTATCTTTCGTGAAACACAAAATCACTCTGAAACCGAAACCAATCAGCAATCAACCGGTCTGACCGTTGAGATCTCTGGTCCAACCACTTGAAGACCTATGGTCTGACCGGGCAACCTCCTCTGGTCCGACCGTCTCACAAAACCCGGTCTGACCGGCATACAACAACCGGTCCGACCGAACACCAGTCAAAAACACCGTTCAATAATCTCCGCCAATTTGTTCATCATAACATATAAAGTAAATCAAGACAATGATTTCACATGACCTAGAAGATGTCGATGCCAAGATCTCTTATATTGACCTTAATTTAGCTCAAGCCAACCAATTGACTTTAGCAACAACATTTACAGCAGGTCATAGAAAATAGTCACAACAAATATGGATATATCCCTTCACAATAATATGACATATCACAAATAAGAATCAACACATTGATAGCACTGATCATAATCACATGTGCACATATTCATCTCGAATAATCAACATCACATCAAAAGATCAAAGTCCATCACATATTTGTTGGATAAATCACATGTAATCTTGTACCGTATAGCTAGATAAGGTTCTTGTGGTTAGTTAGATTAGATAAAGCTATGTGCATTGTATCAGGAAACATCCCAACTGAACCTCATCTCGCTATATAATATATATATATATATATATATATATGTGTGTGTGTGTGTGTGTGTGTGTGTGTGTGTGTGTGTGTGTGTGCTCTCCTCGCCTGTTTTGTGGCTAAGTTAACATGCAATCACCTCACCGAAGGTGTTCCCCCACGTGCCTCTCTATCATCACTTGTCAGAGCTTTCCATCTACTACAACAATGGCGAGTTCTTCCTCCATAGGCATCTCCAACCCACTGTTTGGTCTTCATGTCTCGGAGAAACTCACCAAGCAGAACTACGCCCTCTGGTCAGCGCAAATTCTCACAACCCTTCAGGGTGCGTGACTAGAAGGATATATCTTCGGCAAGACTAAATCTCCAGCTGCCGAGATTGAGAAGAAAGGAGATAAGACGATCAAGATCTCCAATCCTGCCTTTAAAGGGTGTGTTCTTAAGTGCTTATTGGGTGGCTTAAATAAGTCGTACGTAAAACGTGAAACGTTATTAGCGCGTGATTAATTAAGTATTTACTATTAAAAAGTTGAAAAATGGATCTATTTGCTTTTTTAGAGTTACTTTCATATAGAAAATTTTTGCAAAAAACGCACCGTTTATCGTTTTGGGAAGCGTGCGCGCGGAATCCAAAAAAATAAGCTGGGCCTCACTGGAGTGCCGAACAGCACCAAAGTGTGGTATGCTGCTGATCAGCAAGTTCTAGGGTTCATCTTCTTGTCCCTGTCGCAAGAAGTCACGTCCCAGGTGGCTGGCACGAAGATGGTGACCTAGGCATGGAAGGCGATCGGCGACATGTTCATGGCCTAGTCATGGAAGGCCTGGCCCTCACTAATACACAGAAGGGGGCAATGAACATCACTGAATATGTAACATACCCAAAAGTGTACCCTAGATGACTTATGAGCTATTGTGGAAACTAGTGATAAGCCCTCATGCTTTGTTTGCATATACATCTATATATTGAATTTTCACCTATTTTTCTGATAGAAACCATAGGTATATACATGGTTAAGGAGAAATTTAAGAAATTTTCTTTGATGGATAAAAATCATGAAAGAATTTCCATAAAAACTATACAACATCAACTACTCACTGTAATTTTTTTGAAATTTTATCATTTCAGTTAGTGTCTCAAATAAATATTTTAAAACCAGCAAGATGGTAGATAATCCTCACAGCAGACAGACCATTTGCCATTTTTGTTAGAATTTATTCACAACTCTCCTTCCTGCAAAACTTGGCCAGAACACATATCAAGACATAAACCATTTACTATAAATTTTTTAGGAACTGACTCTCAAAATTTATACATAAAATAATAAGCCGAAGCTCACTGGTTTAGGCTAATGTGCAGGAAAACTGACGTTGTACTGCACTTTGCAATTTTACCAAGAAAAATCTAAAAGTCCCATGACCCTGAGATTTGGCACAGTGTTAGACAATACCATCTGTTTAATTCTCACTGTAACTAGGCTAGATGACCAGCTCAAAGTGACTAACAACCACCCGATTTACATTTAGTTTCTAGAAGGGCTCCTCTCTTGTCTTTCACTGCCAGGTAGGCCCCAGCCACTGTGGGTCCCACCTATCGGCCGCTGAAACCCAGCCCAACTCAGGAACACAAGACACGCACCCCTACCATGCATCGAGCTGAGCCAGCACCCTCTCTGTTTCCTCGGCCAAGTGGATGGCAGCCCAAGCCACTTCGCCATTTCCCTCTCCTCTCTACTCTCTCTCTGTTCCACGAAAAGCCCAAGGTAAACCTCCACCAGAATGCCGGGAACGTCGTCTCCTTCCTCGGCGCCGTCAAGCTCTCCATCGTCACCATCTTTCTCTGGTGAGCTTCACCGCAACCGAGCTATGGGAACGTGAAGACCTTCCAATCCTTAACCCATTTTCCCCTTTCTTCTTCCCCTGTCATCAAGGTTGAACTCACCGCATCACGCACCCGGCTCCAGAGACCACCGCCATGGCGTGACCATGTTCTCCTTGACCAAGGCGAGACCGGCGTCGATCTTTGGCTAGCAGCATCGCGACCTCAAGACGACCCCAAGGCCCAAGCACAAGAAGTTGACAAGCCTCAAGGCACTAGAAGTTGTCGCACCCCTTTCTTGTTTCCTCTAACCACGGTGAGCAATATTTCAATTCCTTGTATATACAGGTACCTCATGACATCACCAAGCTAAGGCCTATGGCCCTCCTCTGGATTGCAACCCAGATCTAGCCGTTGCCGTCCTGCCGGAGTCTCCTGCCACCGCTGAGCCACTCCTGGAGAGTTCGCCGCTGTACCAACTTCGCCGGGCCATGTAACATCTTTGGTGAGCATTCCTGGAGCCTTAGACAACACATGTATGCATTGCTTTGGCCTAGAATGAGACATGCACATGCATGCCGAACCATGCCGCCGCCTCCGCCGTCGTCACTGTCGATTCCGGCTACCACAGACGATGAGACCACTCTTGATAGATTCGCTAGGATTTGTAGAACGTTTCTTATGGTGGCCGCATCGTGAGATTCGCCGCTATTCGCGGTCACCGCCGCTGCAAACTTCGTCGGTCGTGCGTGCCGTCGCGAGCTCTGTCTTGAGCTGCTGATGAGCGGGCCCCGCTGTGTTAGCGCGTGAGGATTACCGTCAGCGAGGATTTGAAACTCTTAAGGTCTTTTTAGCAAAAGTATCAATCACTGACGAGTGGGCCATGGATCTAAATATAATAACTAAAAACAACGAGGATTCCTTATGGAATCTACTCCCCCACGTGTTTTAGGACTACAGGTTGATTTCCAAGGACCTGAGGGACCTCAGCGCAAATATTGTTTCACTGACTGGTGGGCCTCCATTGATTTAAATCCGAGAAAAATTGAGAAAATGGTTAAAAGCTTTTCTGTTGAACTAAGAAATGGGTTTAACTTTAGAAATTCTTAGAAAATTCATTTTGACTCCAAATGGGATGGGAAAAATTGCAGTAGACTCACAAAATTATGAACTATTTTTCCAGAAGGTTAAAATCCACAATATAAGCCCCTAGGACACCTTTAAAATTTGAATAATATTAAAATACTGTATTTCTAGTATTAATCTTCTAAAAATTGTACCTCCCAGATAAAAGCTAGTAAAATAGAAAATCCTTCACCAAAAATCCTCCTATAGCAGTACCAAACCACTGTAGAACATGCATGCATAATAGAGCATTTTGAGTTTTCTTGTATATTTGTATTTATTCGATTATACGTTATTTGCTTAGAGGAGGAAGTCGTGTTTGACGAAGGGGCTGAGCTTGACACTGATCTGGGAGTTGCAACTGAGCAAGGCAAGCCACCTCCCTGTCCCCTTTGAACATATTGCTACTATGTTTTGGAGGAAAATTGTTTGTATTGCTAAATTTGTGTGCGTATTTATAAGTATTGATTGAAAAATGGGTATGTGGTAGATAATACCAAATAGATGCATTAGGGAACACCTAAAACTTGAATTCCTCACTGTTGTAGCCATAGGATGGATTTGGAGTGCCTTTTTGCACTCAATTGGATTTATCAATATGGTATATGTATTTATATGCTTAGACATGCCTAGCTTTATGCCTTTATTTACTTTTATCACCTTATAAATGCAAAAATCAGTGTTTTACTATTTCTGAACCGAAATGAAAGTGGTGATAAAAGATGAATTAAAATGATGAAAAATGGTTTTAAGACTTGGGCGGCAAGTGGTACGCATATGTGTTAGTTGCGTACCGATAGGGGGAGTGCTCGCCTAAGTCGGTTAAGGACTGAACTCAATGTCTTTTGCTATGGAATACAGTACGACCACATATGCTAGTATGGGATAGCCATAACTTACTAAGTTGCTCATTATTTAGCCTTGCATTTGGAAGGCCGGAGTAGTATGAGTTATGATTTTGTAGTGACTCATACAAACTACCTATTAACCCGTAACGGTGTAGGCGTCTAAGTCTATCTAATACAACGATATAGTGCCTCGTGGGGAAAACAAGGGGTTTGCCGCCACAGTGCTAGGTTAAGGCGTGGGCTCGCCACCTAGCGGCTCTAGGGTTACTCCTAGGGTAGATCTTTGCTTGTCGTTGCTAGTGCAGGGCTAAATGGTGAACAATGTAAAGGATATGTTGTGAGTAGTGAAACGGGTACTACGGTATCGCGTGGCATGTTAGACATGATCACTATTGCACATCGCGTGGCATGTTATCATGTATTTATTTACATGTTTGTAAACTATATGTTGTGAAAAGTTTATAAAGATAAATCTCGCTTTTATGCAAATGAATAGCTTTATCAGCCTTTCCTTTGATATTAACCTTCATGTATGTTAGGTTTAGTATTGCCAGTACATTCTAATGATGTACTGATTCTTGCACTTGTACTTGTATGTTGCTTTAGACTTTGATGCAGGTGAGAAGTTAGAGGATGATGTTTTGCTTGATGGGGATGTTGCAGATTTCCAAGATGGTTCTCACTAGGGCTCACCCTAGTCGGTTGCCTGTGGAGTATTTTAGGTAGAACAAGCTTCCTCAAATCACTATCTATTTGGCCGGTTGGCATATGTAAATTATGGATGTACCTCTAAGTTTACTTATCTAGTTAGACTACTACCTTAATTTGTGGTGTCAATTGCTAAGATGAAAGTGCAGAGCTAGCATCAACTCCTAGGGCTAGCTTTGTATGAGTATGGGCTTGAAACATCTGAGATATTTACTTGATAGCTGGTGGTGATTGAGTCCTCCATGGTATGTATTCTTTTGGTCACCACCATCGAGTTGTTGATGGGCATACCTCGGGGGAGACTGGTAGAGGCTATTGTATTAAGTATCTCACTTGTTTCAAGTCCAGCATGTTGAGTTTGTAACGTGTTCATCGTTCGCGATGTAAGGTTAGCTTTGAGGGGTGGTGGTTATAGCATTTATTTGGTTTTATCTGAGATACCACCATTCCAATAGTTAGCGTTGACATGGCGAATTGCGAAACCCGGTACAAGTCTCGGAGTGATCCCAAAGAATACATTGCAAAGATGTGTGCCCTCGATGATGAGATGACGGCTGCAGGCAAGCCATTGGATGAAGAAGATCTTATTGCTTATATTGTTAACAGTCTTGATGCAAATATTGATCTAGTAGTGGAAGCACTTGTCGCTAGGACCGATCTGGTCACGGTGACCGAACTATACTCACAGCTCCTAAGTTTTGAGAATAGGATTTGACTTCGCCAAGCATACCTAACTACATCAGTAAACACAGCTAACCCCGGTGGTGGCCGTGGTGGAGGTCGGAGTACTCCGCGCAGTCGTGGTGGAGGCCGTGGCAACAGTGGTGGTCGCGGTGGATGCCGCAGCAATGACAATCACTCGACGTGTCAGGTGTGTCACAATAAGGGCCATGTTGCCTCTGATTGCTAGTACCGCTATGATGAGAACTACGTCCTAAATGAGAAGGTGGGCGGAGCCGCAACACATGCCTACGGTGTCAACACCAACTAGTATGTTGTCACCGAGGTGACAAATCACATCACCAGCGACCTTGACAAACTGACAACTAGGGAGAAGTACAGCGGAGATGACAAGATCTACACTGCAAACGGTGCAAATATGGATATTGAGCATATAGGTCCATTGTCTCTACTCCCAGTCATCCCTTACATCTCAAAAATATACCCCATGTTTCCCAAGCTTCCAAAAATCTTGTATCAATTCATAGACTTGCTATAGACAATTATGTTTTTCTTAAGATTCACTCTAAATATTACTTGATTAAGGATCGAGCCACGAGGATGATACTTCTTGAAGGTCCATGTCGAAGAGGCCTCTGTCCTCTACCATGCCATCTTTCGAGAGGTGGCATGGACGTCTAGGTCATCCTTCTGGGCCAGTTGTTACCAGAGTCATTAGTCATAATAAACTACCTTGTTATAGTAAGCTTTCATGCTAGTTTGTGTGGGATGCCTATCAACAGGCTAAAAGTCATCAATTGCCTTTTCCTAGATCATCTAGTAAGTCTAGTCATCCTTGGGAACTTATTCCTTCTGATATTTGGGGTCTTGCTACTAATTCTATTGGAGCTAAATGCTCTTATATCAGCTTTATTAATGATTATTACAGTGGAAGCTCTTATATCAGTAAGTTCACATGGATTTACTTTCTTAAATTTAAGTCAGAAGTGTTTCAGAAATTTTATGAGCTCCAAAGCTTGGTAGAAAGTCTCTTTGATCACAAAATTATTGCTATGCAAACTGATTGGGGAGGAGAATACCAAATGCTTCATTCCTTTTTTTTTTTGCAAAAATTGGCATATCACACCATTTATCATGCCCACATACACATCAACAAAATGGTGTTGCTGAACACAAACACCATCATATAGTAGAGGTTGGATTAGTGTTCCTTGCTCACGCATCCATGCACTAAAATTTTGGGATGAAGCTTTCCTTGCTGCTATGTACCTTATAAATCGTCTCCCTAGCAAAGTCATTAACTTTGATACCCCACTTGAAGGCCTGTTTTAGCAAAAATCAGATTACTCCTCCCTTCATTTCTTTGGTTGCGCATATTGGCCAAACCTACGTCCATATAACACCCACAAAAACTCCAATTCCGCTCCAAGCGATGTGTTTTTCTTGGCTTTAGTAACCTTTATAAAGGCTTCAAGTGCCTTGATGTGTCCACTAGCTGGGTGTACGTTTCTCGTGGCGTCACCTTTGCTGAACAAGTCTTTCCCTTCGCACATCTTCACTCTAACACAGGGCCTCGCTTAAGAGCAGAAATTTCCCTTCTCCCTAATGATCTTGTTCCTCCAGTCTGTGACAAGGGGGAGCAAAACGGAGTGATGATATGCTTAATATTCTTGCATCCGTATCTACTGACTTGGCTGAATTATGTGCAGAAGAAAATAATGCAGGATGTACAGAAAATGGTGCAGCAAATGATGAAAATAATGCACCTAGGGCTCCTGGACGTGTGGATGAAGCAAATTCTCCAAGAGCGGGAAGATTGACCTCGGTTTTAGGGCCCGTATCCTCCTTGGGATCGCCTGTTGCAACACTGACGCCAACTGAACACTGACATGTGGCCTGGATCCAATGATGAGCAAGCGGGATCATCTGCACCATTTGAATCTGCAACAACATCAATGCCAATTGAGGTAACAGTTAGACGTAAGACTAGATCTCAGAGTGGGATTAGAAAGGAGAAGGTGTAGACCAATGGGATGGTTAAGTATTGTTGTTTCACGTCGTCAGGGGAACCACAAAATTTGAGTAAGGCATTAAGTGACAAGAATTGGAAAAAAGCAATGGATGTGGAATATATGGCACTAATGAAAAATAAAACATGGCACTTAGTTCCACCTAAGACGGGAATAAATGTTATAGCTTGTAAATGGGTCTATAAGATCAAAAGAAAGGCTGATGGAAGCTTAGACAGATATATGGCTAGACTAGTAGCTAAGGGTTTCAAACAGAGATGTGGTATAGACTACAAGAATCCCTTTAGCACTATTGTCAAAGCTGCTACTATTAGAACTATATTGTTTATAGTTGTTTCTAAAGGATTGAGTCTATGTCAGCTAGACGTACAAAATACCTTTCTGCATGGTGTGTTAGAAGAGGAAGTGTATATGAGATAGCCGTCAGGGTATGAGCAGCGTAAGAGCAACTCCAATGGAGCCCTCAAATTTGACCTCCTATTGCCTAGAATAGGGGCTCTCTCATCCATATTCAACCTCTTATTTCACTGCGCACTCCAACCGACCCCTCATATTTCCAACTGCGAGGTGGGGGGGCTGACACAGGCGGGAGACACCAGTGGCCAAGGGGAAGAGGAAGGGGGCAGGGGGGGCAGTGGCGCGCCTGCACTTGGCCTAGAGAAGCCGGCGGAGAGGGTCGGTAGGGGGACGGTGCGGCGGCACGCCTGCGGTTGGCCGAGAGAAGCCAACGGCGGGGGTCGCGCGTGCGTGTGCGCCTGCGCGAGAGAGGCTGTAGGGGGTGGAAAAGCCGGCGGCGGGAGGGAGGAGGGGGGCGGGGGGACGGCAGCGTGCCTCCACTCGGCCGAGAGAAGCCGGCGGAGGGGGTCGGGAGAGGGGCGGGGAGGGCAGCGGCGTGCCTGCGCGAGAGAGGCTGGAGGCGGGGTGGTTCGCTGTGCTGTTGTCGGTTGGGGGATGAGGGCCTCCTACATCTGGGGGGTTGCCTCCCCCCGGATGAGGGCCCCCTCTAGATGAGAGTCCGGTTAGGATTTCGATTGGAGACGATTTTTAGCCCACAAACTCCTAAATTTGAGATGAGGTCTGGTTTGAGGGTTCTGTTGGGCTTGCTCTAAGTCACCTAATTATATCTGCATGCTAGATAAGGCACTATATGGACTCAAATAGGCACCAAGGGAATGGTACTCAAGGCTGAGTACTAAATTACATGAGCTTGGTTTTAAATCCTCAAAGTCAGACATGTCCTTGTTTTTCTATAGTAAGGGTGGAATTACTATATTTATGCTTGTTTATGTTGATGACGTCATAGTGCAACTTCTGCTCTCCTACAAGACCTCAACAAAGAATTTGCTTTAAAGGACTTAGGTGATCTACATTTCTTTCTTGAAATTGAGGTGAATAAGGTATGTGATGGTATAGTACTCACACAGGAAAAATATGCATCTGATGTGTTGAGAAGAGTGGGTATGAGTGACTGCAAACCAGTCAGTACCCTCTTGTCCATCTTGGAAAAACTGACATCTCATGGAGGATCTCTCCTTGGCCCAAATGACAGTGCACAGTACAGAAGCATAATTGGAGCCTTGCAGAATTTAACTCTAACTAGACCTGATATTTCCTTTTCAGTCAATAAAGTGTGTTAGTATCTACATGCTCCAACTATAGATCATTGGGTAGCAGTAAACAGGATCTTAACATATCTTAGACATATTGCTAAACTTGGATTGAAAATTACAAAGTCTAATTCATTACTTGTCAGTTGTTTTTCTAATACGGACTGGGCAGGTTGTCTAGATGATCGATGTTCCACTGGAGGCTTTGCAATCTTTTTGGGACCAAATCTTGTATCATGGAGTGCACAAACACAAGCTATTGTGTCTAGGTGTAGCACAAAGGCAAAATATAAGGTGTTGGCTAATGCAACTGCAGAAATTATATGGATACAAACTTTGCTTCAAGAATTGGGAGTTCCAACACCATGAATTACAAAGGTATGGTGTGATAACATTGGAGCAAAATATCTAATAGCTAATCATGTCTTTTATGCCCATACAAAACACATAGAGGTTAATTATCACTTTGTTCGAGAACGTGTGGCACGCAAATTACTTGAGGTTGAATATATTTCCTCCAAGGACCAAGTGGCATACCGCTTCATGAAGACTCTCACAGTTCGACAAATGGAAATGTTCAAAAAAATCCTAAATCTTGCAGGTTAGATTGAAGGGGAGTGTAGGATAAATCACATGTAATTGAACCTCATCTCTCTCTCTCTCTCTCTCTCTCTCTATATATATATATATATATATGTATATATATGTATATATGTATATGTATATGTATGTATATATATATATGTATATGTATATATATATATGTTGTTTTGTGGCTAAGTTAACACGCAATCACCTCACAAAAGGTGTTCTCCCACGCGCCTCCGTATCATCACTAGGGTTTACCTTCTCGATGGGAGATCCAATCCCAGTACCTGGTTGGATGACTGGTTTTCATGAAAACCAATAAATTTCAGCTAAACCCGGATGAATTTGAAAACCAAAATTTGTATCCAAACGTTTGGGTTTTATCGATTTTTCAAGGGAAATTGACTAGTTTTATCAATTTTTCGATCGAAAGCGCCGAAATTCCGACGGGAACAACGTTGTGCGGGATGATTGAAATTTCACTAGGTTTTACTAGAAAATCAATCGGTTTGGTCAGGAAACCGACGATGTTTTTTTTGTTTACTAAAAATTGAAAAATAGTTGAAAAACCTTAGAAAATTGTGGAAAAATAGTAAGGGGTGATGAAAAGTCTGCAAAAAATTGTGTAAATAATAGGAAATGTGAGTAACCTATTTAAAAATTTTGGCATGTAGCCTTTCCTATAATTTTGATAACCTCACAGCATGTAACATAGTATATTCATGATTTATTATTCACAATTTAATATGAATCACCAATCATATGATAAATATATGACACCCATCAATATTTAAACCACATAGTCGACAACGAAATCCATCACCATAATAATAAAGTCCATTACATAGTTCAAAGTCCGGTTCATAAAGTTCACTAGTTTAAAAGTCCCAGACATAGTTCAATAGTTTTCTCTTTAAATATATTTTTTCCTTTCTTTCATCATTTGTAGTCCAAAAACAACATGAATATTAAATGTTTTTTGAAATTTTTTTACACCATTAGGTTCTACAAATCTCATAGTATTTATAGAAATTTTTTTCATTTTTTCCCAGTTCAAATTTTAGTTCGATGAATTACTTCGAATTTTCTATCGAAAACCTAGATCGTTCCACGTCGGGAAATCCGAAATCCGTGAAAACCGGACCGGTTTCCACCGAGAATGTAAACCCTGATCATCACAATACCATGTCTATGTTGATGCCCTTGCCTTACAAGGTCCACATGTATCAACTTCCTCCTAGATGGCCTTGCCTTATTGAGGTTCTATATATAACTCTTGGATGCCCTTGGCTCATCAAAGTTCTACCGTATCTATTCTCTCATAACATTCTTGCCATATCGAAGTCCTCCCGTATCTACTCTCTTTTTGAACCCCTTAAGAAATCCATAAAAAAAAAAGCTTCTCTCTTCATCTATTCCATTGTCGGGATGAACCAATGAGCCTCGTGCCGACCCCCTTAGCCATGTCATTAGCTAGGGTGGCCAAGTTGACTTGTTGCTAGGTCTTTATATGTTGATATGAATGGTATTAACACCGACCTTCGAGTCCATTTTAGGTAAGTCCTATGGAGAATTTATTTGTAAAATAATTTTAAAAGGATCTAAATGCAAAATTTACAAGGGTCAACTGTGACGTGTAGTTTGAGCAGCTTCCAACCATTTGATCCAAATCCAATAGCACAGTTCACATGCTAGATGGCACTACAATTTTCTCTATGGACCGGTGCCTCATTCTTATCCTACTACTAATTATTTGATAGTTTTAAATAGTACTTCCTATTTCGATTTAGGTCAGTTCTTACGGATTCAATATAGCTAGAACAACACGAACTTACCAAAATTTCGCTAGTGCCAACATTGCCCTCGGACTCCCTGACCCTGAGCAGACGCTTCCAAACTCCAGAGCCATCTCTCTTTCCCCTTCGGCCTCTCAGAATGTTCCCTTCCACCTCCGCCACCGCGCCCCGCCACGCACGCCTCGTCCTCACCCCGCGCTCCGTCGCCGCCGCCCGCCGCGCTATGGCTGCCTCCGCCAGCCCGCAGCCGCCGCCGCCGTCCTCGCAGCAGGCGAGCCCCGACCCCAAGGCGGTGCGCGTGGTGGTGAAGGGCCGCGTGCAGGGGGTCTTCTTCCGCGACTGGACGGTCGAGACGGCGCGCGCTCTCGGGCTCGCCGGGTGGGTCCGCAACCGCCGCGACGGCACCGTGGAGGCACTCCTCTCCGGGGACCCCGCCAAGGTCGACGAGATGGTCTCCCGGCGCCTCCCCGTCGGGCCCCCCGCCGCCGCGGTCACCGCCGTCGTGCCTTCTCCCGCCGACCCCATCGACCCCGCCGAGGGGTTCCAGCGCAAGCCCACCGCCTGAGGAGGAAGACGACCGGTTGTTGTTGGTGATATGATAATAATCTTACATCCAAGCCTAAAAGTTTCGATTTTTAGAGATTTTAGCGCCTTTCTTCGGTGAGATGTGATCGTGATGAATCGAACTATGGGATTGGAATCTGTAGCTTTTGGACTAGGGGTGTTGTTCCTCGATGCAATGTTAGAAGAACATTGTTCTTGATGAGCGATTGATCATGCAATGTCAGAACATTGTTCAGATATTTATGGTGCTATGCCACTTTGTACGAACTATGGGCTATCACGTCTTCATAAACTGTTAGCATGACAAACTGTGTGCTGCTGCTCCGTTAAGAAAGAAAATTTGTTACTCCCTCTGTCTTTTGATATTTAACACCGTTGATTTTTTATTTGGTCATTTATTTTATTTAAAAAGTATATAATTATTAATTATTTTATTATAATTTATTTTTTATTAAATATACTTTAAGACTGACTTATAGGGTTAGGTTGGTTTGAGACCAAAATTGACTAAATCAATTTTAACCGATGTCAAAATTTATCAACTTTTGATATGACCAATTTTAATAAAGACAAAGTTGTGTTTAGATTAAAACCAAAATAGCTTAAGTTAATTAATAAAGTGGCCTATTTTTTTAGATTGTCAAAATTTACCTTCAATCTAAATAGACAGCATACTATTGAAATTACTAAATATTGGTAAGACTAATTTTAGCCAGAAACCAAACCGACTTATTTTTGTATATTAATAAAACAAATGATCAAACTTAATTTAAAAGTTAATGGTATCAAATATTAAGAAATGAAAAGAGTATTAGTCTTAGCAGATGGTAGTGATCTCACTCACCCAAAGGTTAACATCACTGGCTTTTCTTTTGCTCATTTTTTATGTGTTTTGATCAATTTATTAGATTGGTTGAAACCAGATAGTATTTGGGAACAGAGGTATGTTACTGTAGACATGTAACACACGGCCTATCTTTAAAAAAGAAAGAAAGGGATTTTTATCCTATTGACGTTCTAGAAGGGCTCGTTTGAATCTACATGTTGGGATAAAACCCCCTCGTTTTTCATAAGCACACTTTCCGAATTACTAAACGGTATGTTTTTGCAAAAAAAATTATATAGAAGTTGCTTTAAAAAAATCATATTAATCTATTTTTTAAGTTTACAATAACTAATACTTAATTAATCATACGCTAATGGTTTACCTTGTTTTGTGTAATCTTCTTCTTTTTTCTATTCTCTCACCTTTAAACTAAGCCTTAGGTATCGTTCAAAGGTGAGTGTTGGCGGTGGAACTCCCTCGTTTTTCCTGAGTATGTTTTCCGAACTGCTAAATGGTGTATTTTTTTAAAAAAATTTCTATGTAAAAGTTGCTTTAAAAATTAAATAAATCAATTTTTCAAGTTTGTAATAATTAAAACTTAATTAATCATACACTTTATCTTGTTTTGCGTGCGTTGAAAATTTCAGCAAAACTTGTACCTCGCAAGGAAGCCTTAGAGCATCTTCAGTAATAGCCCCTGTCGGCGAAACGGGAATGGGGGTCCCACATTCTCGGGAACATAAGGGCCTTCGGCCATATCAGCCCCCCGGGGCCCACTTTCTGTGCAAAAAACAACTGGCCATCGCTGGTTATTCTCTAAGCGCCTGAGGCTGCGGGCGCTGCCCGGGGCCGGGACGCTCGGCCTCGGCGCTCACGCGCGCGGCGCCCGGGCGCGGAGCCGGCTCGGGCTGGCCATCATGTGAAAAACAACCACCGCTCGATTTATGGTGAGCGACGGCGTTTGGTGACAGGGCGCGTCACCCCTGTCCACGCACGCAGACCCTGAGTAAGTCAGAAGACTTTTGACTGGAGAGCTCGCTTTCTTCCACGCTCTGGCAGTTACAGTATGCTCCCTCACATTCGCATCGACTTTAGCCGCCTGCAGTAAAAAGCGGCTGCTCTCCGAGGCGACCTACCGCCGTGCTGCCGAACGACTCCGGCAGGGTGCCCACGGAACCTGGCATGGTATCAAAGAAGCGGACGGAGCGTCACTCCACGGCTGACGTCATCAACCAATCCGGCATGTGGTGCGTCGCACGAGCTAGAGGGCCCTAGGAGAAGCGCATCAAGCTTCATTCGGGAAAATATCTCCCTCCGCAGTGCGGACGATTCTTCACCCCTGGCACGCTCGTGACTGTCGCTGAATTCTATGATAAGGTAGTAAGACGTCCATATCTTCGCCCTATGATGACAGAGAAAGGAGTATTGCACAAGCTCGAGGAATAGGTTATAGCCAGGCTAACCTGTGTACTTCTTCTTCCCAACTCTCCCGGTTACGACGTCCCGAGCTTACAGAAGTTAGGGCCGGGGCCTACCCCCAGCTAATTTGTAACACACAACCGTACAGATTCTCTGACCCACCCATAGCATACACACTCAGTAAGACGTAAAGTGGGTATACGGCTCCCGGCGGCCTGACCCTGTGTACTAATGATCCCTCGCTCGGCCTCCTCTGTGTGCTCATTGTTTTTTACTCGTCCTGTCTCCACCGCCTCGTACACCTGAATAACAGTTCTCCCACTGGCCGAACTCAAAAGGGGGGTCTCCACGATACCGACTTCTCCGCCGTTCGAAGGCTTCGTCCTATCCGACAGCTGGCGCGCCAGGAGGGGGATGTTTTCTGTCCTCAGTCGGACGCCGACGTCCGACTCCGTCGCCCCTTTCATGGCTGACTACCAAATTAAGGCGGGAGGCCATCGTGCCGCGGGATTCCGACGAGCTAGAGTCCACGGCGACTACACCCCGCTGGGGCCACGTGAGCCCAGAGGCAAGCCCCGCACCTTCTCCCTCTTCGCCCCTTCCTGGGGGCGCCGCGGCGGTACCCGGCGGCAAAGCGCGCCCGCGGCGGCCTGGTGGTGCGGGCCTCGGCCCCCTTCCCTCGCCGAGAAAACATGGGGCCGGCAATGCCCCGCCGGTCCGCCGCCGCCTCATCCATAGGGCGCGAACAAAGGCGCGCCGTCCCACGGCACGTCGCAGCCGCTCCACATTTCCATTCCGCGACACCGCAGGAAATAGCCCTCTTTCCCGGCGGCGGAAGCCCCTCGCTGCGACACCCCCCGACGTTGCGGATGCAGGCTGGACGCCATCAGCGGCGGTGGATTAACGAGATCGCCAACGGTGGTAAGGCACCGCCACCGCCGGGTCACCGCCGGCGCCATGCAAGCGCTTGATTTCCGACCGCGCGACCTCTAGCCGAGCCGGCCGACCGCCCCGGCCAGAACAAATACCCGGGGCACGGGCGGACCTCCGCAACGCGGGCTCGACCGACCCGCGCCCACGAGACGCCCGGGTCACAATTGAACGCCAGCTGAGCGCGCCCCAAGACGCCGCAGCATTCGAGCCCCGCCTCCAGCTCCGGCAAACCATAGTGGAAACGCTATCGTCACCAGAGCTACCATTACGCTCTCGGGTGCCTGCACTCTCCAGCCTGCGCATTGTTGGCCGGCTATTTCCGCCCAACTTGCCGAGAAAGTACATGGCTCCGTGGACCCCACGGAGTTCTTGCAATATATGCCACTGCCATCCGGCGGCGGGCCGGAGACGCAGCCGGTGATGGTATACTATTTCCCCGTTCGCCCTCAAGGCCCAGCTCTCTCCTGGATAATGAGCCTCCCCGAGGTATCCATCCGCCTGGAGAACCTTTGCCACCAGTTTGTGGCAAATTTCCAGGGCACCTTCCCGCGGCCCTGGAACAGAAAGCGGACCTCCACGCCCTACGTCAGAGTAGGTGTGAGGCGTTAGGGCATTCTTCGTCCAGCGTGTTCAGCCAGGTACGCAACACCAATCCCGCACATCGCCCCCCACGCGTTATCCACGCGTTACCGTTCGGGCGTGCGCGGACCAGCGCCATGCTCGAGAAGATGGCATCACCGCGCACCGGCCAAACCACGGCGGAACTGTTTCAGCCTTGCCGACCACTGCGCCGCAAGAGAAGCCCGGAGCGTTTATGGAACACACCCGGCCTGAGCGTCCTCGCTGTAGAACCCCTTGGAACAGATGTCGAGGCCTTTCAACGATTCCGCGGAGCACGGCGCGGAACAGGGCGAAAGCGCCACAAAGGGCAAAGGAGGTCCCAATCGAGAACTTCGCCTTGGCGGCGCTCTGGCGGCCCCCCGGGCCGCGCCGCCCGCCAGGACACTCCTGCGCAAACGGGCAGACAGGCTTGACTGTCGCCCCCCACCGGCTGCGGGCCGAAAATGGGTGCTCCGTCCACGAGACGACCCCACGACCTCACGGCAGTGCCGCGCTCCGCCAGAACCTGGGGCCGAACCGCATCTATAGACAGTCAACAGCAGCGATAATCCAAGCGAGGACAACGGCCCTCTACCCAATCCGTGAGTCGACACCCTCTCGAGTTCCATCATACAAACTCGAGAATGTCTTGTCGCACCCTCACCGTCGGTCACATCGGCCACTCCTCGCGGCCGTTTTAGCTTCCAATGGCCTATGAAGACATAGCGACTGTTACCGCGACCCCTGGAAGGCATCTAATAATGGTCAGAGAGCGTTCACGCAGGACGGCTGAAGTGGTTCGAACCCCTGTATGCGATTCACAACTCCTTGCCCACGAGTCCATCCCAGCCGCGAGCTTCGGAGCAATCCCAGTACCTCGGCAGGGACAGCTCGCAATACCGGGGACAGGTCTCCCCCACCATATTGCAACGTGAACGGTGGGCCGCGTCCTCGCGACGTGGGCGCCGCTCCTCAATTCCTTTCCCCGAGTCTTTGAGAAATCAAGCACCGGGACGACTCCCCCTCTTGCCATCATCGGATTACGAACCTCACTTGCCTCTCGGCCAGGTCCTCCTGCCCGTCACCTCGGCGGACCGATGGCAACTTCCGCACCGAGACGTCATTTTCGACGTTGCCGAAGTGCAAACCCCACACAACGCGTCCTGGACGCCCCGCGTTGTTGGGAAGTTTATAGGCTGTTACGCACTACGCGTACCTAACCAGAAAGCTTCACCATGCCCGGGCATCGACCGATCAAGGTCTTACGGTAGCGGGAAAGAACCCCGCACCGACCCGACTGCGATTTATTTTCCTGTGAGATATGTTTCTGTTTTTTTTCTTTTTTTCTATTGTTCTCGACTATCTGCTCCCGGTCATGCTGCCGGAGTGCTTTTGTCTTTTTTTTTTTGGGGTCTCTTGTCTCTTCGCTAGCGCCTTCTTGGTTTCTTTTTTTTTTTGCTCCCTCATAGTTCTTTCTGTCGCAGCTGCTCTTTTTTTTCCACTCTATTATCTTATTAGCGAGGTCCCATGTATTAGATTCTTTCGGTTTGCTGACTACTCGTCCTTCTGTACTTCTTATATTGTGGCGGTGGCTGCTTTTTCTTTACGTATCAAATTTTTATGTTTGTAAATGCTTCTTTCTTCTCATGCCTTCTCTCCTGTTCATTAATCTATTTTTCTCTATCTTTTTTGTCTTCTTTTTTTTCCTTGTCTCAACGTTTTTTTTTTTTTTTTTCGACTAGCTCCTTTTCCTCCGAGTTTATTATGCTATCGTCTGTGCTTATTTCCTTCTACTTTATGTGGTCTCGTATCTGCCCGGTATTGCTCTGCAGATACGTACGACGATCTATGCTTCCCATGACAAAGCCTCGTCCGGTTTAAATAAGATCCACAAACTTCTCGCTCGTCCTCGTTGCGGTATTCCCGCAAGAAGAGTCGTCCACCCGGAATGCGGCTGCCAACCAGTCGTCGTCCCCAAAATCCAGGAAAGCTCGACGAAATTGCATAGACTACACCGACGCTCAACAAGGCTTGCCCCAAGACCATCCCCTGCCCTCGCATAACCAGCTAGTCGAACTCCACCGCGGGCTGCGACCTCTTGTCTTTCTTGCATGACTAGCAGGGGATGAACCACTCAGATCCCGCCAGGTCCCGCAGAGTGAGTATGAGGCGAAAAAAACTATCTTTGACTTACCCCCCACGGGGGGCCATTCTTTAAATGTGCATGCCTTTCGGGTCTTATTGAAGAATCTTGTTCCACTGTCCAGCGTGCTGTCCGTGTAACACTTGAATCCAGCTTGGTCGCAACATGTGAGGCCTACGTCGACGATTGTATGAAGTACGCCGCGGATCGCGCCAATCTCTGCTCCAATACTCTGGCCGAGGACGTTCAGTAACCTTCGGGATGCAGCCAAGGAATGAAAGCTCGAAACCACGAACAGGCGGTCTTCGGTCCCGCGCGGCAGGCTCCTCGGTATCCTCGGCCCAGCCGGGTCCGGCAGTGACGGCAATCATGCGAAATATGACTAGCGCAGGCAATACCGGCATGCGGCCCCCGACTGAGGCTACGAGGGCCAGAAAGCTGACCGGTCGTGCAGGTGTCACCCACGCACTAGGGTCTGTTCAATCTCCAGGGCTTGGGACGCGTGCTGCCCTGCCCCATTCAAACTTCTCAAAAATACCCGGCAGTTCGCTCTGACGGATGAGGCGGATCAAAGCCCTGATAGTCAAGAGTACCTGAACTTGACGCCCCTGTCCTCGTTAATCGGCGGACCTAGGCACCAGACGAGCCTTTGTGGCTCTACATCGAACACCAGGCAACCCCACAGTCGTCAAGCGGCTGACGCGCTCTGAGCGTCGAGCGCCCCTTGCCAAGCAGGCGGGCCGCCCGGGATTCACCTTCCCGGCGCCCGCCATCCCGCGAGGCCCGAAACTGGGCTAGCCTCGCTCAAGGCGAAGTGCGAGCCCGGGAACGCGGCGCCGGGACATCCCAACGATTACACCCGAGGGCCCCAATGTCCAGCTCCGTACCTTCCCCATAAGGCAGCTCGCTCCCCTCCCGGGGAGCTGAGTCCCCGACCCCGGCCCTTTTGATCGGCGGCTCGGAACACACACAGCACAGAAGACGCACCGCTGTACTTCAGTCAGCGGAGCAGGTACTCCGTGAACGCCAAATCGCCGGGCTACCCCTAGGCGCAAAAGAAGCTCTACGCTTCCCTTCGCGGTCCAGGAAACTTCGCCATTACTTCCAGGCGCAACAAGGATGTAACCCGTCAACCGAATCCTTCCCCCTCGCAGATATTGCGATAACCGAGCAACAGCCAGCCGTCGCTAAGGTGGCGTCGACCGCTCGCTAAGTTCGACCTTCCGCTCTCCATAGCCGCCATCGCCATCACAATATCCAAAAGTCCTGCGCCGGATTTTTCCTAGCGAATGACCCGGACCCGAGCCGGACCTGTGCTGGACGCCGGATTCCGGCCCCCGAGCTGCGCCTGACCTGCGCCTCCACTGGATTATGAACTATCGACGCTCCTGCGCCCGCGGGCTTGCCTGCGCCCACGCTGCAGGAGGCCGTGATCGTCCTCGTACGCCCGCCCGGAGACGATTCCTTCTTCGTTCGTCCACCTCATAACTTCGAGCTTCGCACACCAACAACATGGTCTGCGTCCCGAGTACGACCCTTCTCGCCGTCCTCCGGGCCTCAGCGATCGCCCTCGGTGGTGCGCACGGCTTGATCAGCGCAGAGCAACCTCCGAAGCTCTCATCAACCAGGTTCCGGGAGTACCAGACCCTGACCCCAATTGCCGCATACGTATGACGAAGCTCGGAGGGCATGTGAGCGCCGTTTCTCGCACACCCTCACGCTTCGCCTACGTCCCTCCGCCAGTCGCAACTTTAGCCGCCGACGAGCCTCTCAAGACGGCTCCTCGCGGTGCGCCTGTCCCCCCGGGATTTTCCAGGAAGCCCTCGGAACCTCCTCGGCGTGCTTATCCGAACCTCGGACTCAACCCCTGAGAAGCCCGGCCTGAGCCTACACGCGCCCCCGGGCCCCAGACTTGTCTCTCGGCAGGGATCACAGCGCTGCCTCCTAGGTATAATGGACTGAAAATCCTGGGCGCATGATCTTCTCCGACACATCTCCCGAAGACGACGTGAAGCAGAAAGGTACCTCCTTCTGTCAAGCGGCTTCGTCCTGGTAGAAGGGACTTCTACGGCGTACGTTGCCGAAACAGCGTCTCTGCTCAAATGCGTTGACCTCCGCGCGACTCCGAGTCGAGATCCTCCGCCGACATCCCACGAAGGGGAGTGTGCAGTCACGCCGCCATTTCGAGTCCCTGGTCTGTAAGGCTTCCGGGCATGATTTTATTGGCCCACGGGCTTGCAGGACGCGTGGTTCGACCCTCGTCCAACTTGCCGCGCGTCCAGTTCATGCCAAACAGAGCCACCAAGCCGGCGCAAGCACTCCAGATGATCCCCCGGTCCTGGCCCTTCGCGCTGTTCTGGGGACTCGATGATCCTCGGCCCTTTCCCCCGGCAGTGGGAGGCGGGGTACGGCATCTCTATGATACGCCAATCGACAATTACGAAGTCGGCCGGAGGCGTTCCCCGTAATCGACATCGACAGCACTCAGCGGCTCAAGTTTATGCCGGGGAATCACCAGCCGCGTGCGGGTAGCTCCCCAATACCGCATTATCACCGCACAGTCCGTGCACCGCAGATCAACAGGACAGCGAGTCGACTTCGGCGGAAAATACTGCTCCGACATCGCATTTAAGCTCGGTGCCGTCGCCTCCCCTGCCCACTCCTCACCAGCCAAATGGCAGGCCGAGAGGGCAAACGCCTGAATCCTACGGCGTTCCTCAAAGACACATGGGTCCTACAAACGACCTCAAGCAACACGCGCGGCAAAGTGGCATCGACGCACCGCTTCCCGGCGGTCTGTGGCGCAATGCGTCACCCACCGAGAACCGGAACGCGACCGGGAGACCTCCGTTTTCCCTCGATATGGACGGAGAGAGCCCGAGGCCGTAGTCTGCCTCAGTCAGAACTTACAACCCGTACGAGCTCCTCCCCGGATTGTTACACGCGCTACACGACAACAGTGCGACCACGACAACATGCATGCTTGACAACCTCGACTTCCTCGAAGGACGCGAGACACGCGCCTTCGCTCCGAGTCGCACAAAAGTTCGACTAGCAAGCCTAAGCCGCATATCACCAGCGTAAGTTCGGGCCGATTCACTCCAGGTCGGCAGACCAGTCTCTCCGCCGTGTCCTTACACGTGCCGCGAAGGAATAAGCTCATCCCCCATGTTAGAAGGCCGCTTCCTAGATTAATGAGTATCGGGTCTCTCGACCTGGGCCCTCGGGAAGACTGGTCCAGGAGGCATGGACCCGCTTCCCAATCCTGGAAATATGAATCAATCTTACAGAGCAAAGATTTTATTAGCATAAACAGATCCACGCTAAGTTTGTGTTAGGAAGCCACAGGCCAGCGTCGGTTCCCTCCAAAATCACACGCTGGCCGGGTGGCGCCCCATATTGTACATTCAATAAAACAGCTTTTCAATTACCCTCTTTAGTCTGCCCTTGTCCTTTTCCGTGTGTTTCCACCCGTGGGGTGCCCCATCCACCCTTGAGTTGTAGACTCGGTCTAGGCCTTCGCCCGATAAGAACGCGGTGGGTTTGAGTTCTGTCTGCTGATTAAGTCATCAGTCCCTTGCCGAACGTAAAACTGTGACGAGCCGTGCCGATCATGGCAAGGATTACCATGGGCATCGTCGAACTCCGCGCTCTCGGCCCTCGACCCCTTCCTGGCTAGCTCTACCGGTCCTTCCGCGAGTTGGTGACGAAATGCTTCGTGCGTAACCCTCTCCCTCTGCACGGCTCACCGGGAGGATCCTTCGGGAAGTGTTGGACCCACGCTCGTAGCAGGAGTAGACAAGGACGAAGCCATATCTCTCACGGCTCTCATCAGAGTGCGCAGACCAGATCTCTCCGAACGATAAGAAGGCTGGTGGGCCGTACAGCACCCCGGAGAAGGCCCAGGACCCGGAGGCGCTAAGTGGGAAGGGAGATAAGGGCCGCACATCTCCGAGAGGTTCCCAGCCAGCATAGACTGACAGTGTCCGGCCGAGTCGTACGCCGCGCTGATAAGCCGCTACCGGATGGCTCTGCAACATCCAGATTATTTGCCACCTCCATTCAACTTTTTTACGCTTGTTCGCCTGTCTATCTTTTCTCTATTTCTACGACCACTGCGTTCCGCTTCCTCCTCGGCCCGCGGGACAAGTGGGATTTGCCGAGCCCCGTCATCATTGGGCTGCTGGGTCCAGTGCCGCCCGGCTATACCACTTGGAGCCTATGGTGACTCGGCGTGGACCGACGCCCCGGTACACTGCCGATGCCCCAGGCCGGTCATCGGACGCAGCGCCCCGCCTCAGTCGGCCAGCTCTAACTTCCCGGGGCAACATGCGATTTAACTGGCGCAACTGGCACCTGCCCAGGCCCGGACAGCTCCTCCACTCAGCCCCCGAACTCAGTCGGTGTTCCTGGGTGATGTGCGCTACCTGGCGACCCCAGTGCTCCCGGTCGAGGGTCCGGTCTCCAAGGTGCTCCCGCGCGACGCCATAAGAGGCCACATGAAGCTTAACGCTTCGGGCCATACCTAACCTTAATGCAAGCGTCTACGGAGGCCAACCCCGGAAAGTTCACCCCACGTCGGCGGAGCATATCGCGAGCGCCGCCGTGAGCACCGGTCACCCGTGCTGCCCCAAGACATATCTCGACCGAATGCCAAATTCGAACCGTCCCCTCACGGATCGGACCTCCACGAAGTCAACTGGCTGAAATCCCCGGAGCAGCGACGCAATCATCCAGTGCGAAAAAAACACCAAACCCATTGTTAGTATACACCACACGGATTCTTCTGCGTACAAAAAGTGTAAGGCAAATTAAACAAA